>JARHVA010002018.1:27500-177500 GCA_037957365.1 Torreya grandis
ATATATATGTTTACATACACACACACATATATATATATACATATATGTATATGTGTGTGTGTGTATATATAATTTGTCCATTGGTTGTATGATTAGTTAAAATTATTTTAAATAAAGTAATTTGGTGAATATACATACATACATACATACATACATATATATATATATATGTGTGTGTGTGTGTGTGTGTGTATGTATGTATGTATGTATATTCACCAAATTACTTTATTTAAAATAATTTTAACTAATCATACAACCAATGGATAAATTATACACACACACACACATCTATATGTATATGTATATGTGTGTGTGTGTGTATTACACATTCTTATATATACATTCTTACATGCATACATATATATATATATATATATATATATATATATATGTATGTATGTATGTATGTATGTATGTATGTATATGTATATGTATATATATGTATATGTATGTATGTGTATTTATGTGTGTGTGTGTGTGTGTATTACACATTCTTATATATATATATATATATATATATATATATATATATATATATATATATATATATATAAGAATGTGTAATACACACACACACATACATACACATACATACATATACATACATACATACATACATACATATATATATGTATGCATGTATATGTATATATATGTATATATATATATATATATATATATATATATATATATGTATATATGTGTGTGTGTGTATTACACATTCTTAGATGTTATATATATGTATGTATGTATATGTATATATATGTATATATATGTGTGTGTGTGTGTGTGTGTGTGTGTGTGTATTAGACATTCTTAGATGTTATATATATATATATATATATATATATATATATTCACCAAATTACTTTATTCAAAATAATTTTAATTAATCATACAACCAATGGACAAATTTTCCACTTCAAATAAATACATTCACTTATATAACTATACTCAAAATTCCCATATTAGCATACAGTTGTATGAAATCATCCTACTATATAAACTTATATGTTCAACTTATATATCATAGTGTTTTGTTAACCATGCATTCACTTATGTAATTAAATGTATTCATATTTATATGCATATCGATCAAATAAGTATCGAAGGAACCACTATGATCAATTATGCACTTAGGTTTCATTATTAAAATGGATAATATATGGGTATGATAAATCCATATATGTACATTTGTATATCCAAATCACTCTATTTTGTTCTATACTGAATATCAAACATCTGAACCTCAATACCTAAAATAATATAACTATATGTCTTAATTTTTTATACATATACATGTATAAAAGTAAATATGTCATATAAAGATTATATTCTATATATTTTAAACAAAAAAATGTTATTTTATATCCTTTCTAAAACTTCACAACAATCAGATAGAGGGTTTTTTTGGAGCAAGCTATGCGCATGGGCAACTTTAGAGCCTGTTAGCCAAGCTAGGGCATCAGGCCCTAGCTTGTTTCTGATTAGTGGTGGGCTGCGTAGGATACTTAGGTGGATAGAGGAGACTTGGCACAACAGCAGTAGGATTTTTTTATCAAAAACAGAAGAGAACCAGTTGCAGGGACCATGGCTTCATAGGGGTCGACTCAGACTAGGCTAGAGAAGAGTTATAGGGAGGCTGTAGGGAAGGGGCGCCAGGGGGAGAGTCAGAGAGTAGAGACTAATTTGGAGGTTAACCAGATTCCAAAAATATCTGCCACTAATAGAGTGGGGGGATTGAGAATTTCCAAGGTAAATGGTTGTCTATAATGCTGCCAGGAAAGACAAAAGCTTGTTATTCCATTTGAGTTGATTGCTGAGGATATGAAGTATTTCTCCAAACATTATCTTTACTGTAAATTCCTGGGGCTGCAATTTTCCCTTCCATTCTTGGAGAATTGGGCCAGATGGGTATGGGAACAAGAGGGAGAGATGGAGGTAACGTTGCTGGCCAATAATTTCTTCATGGTCACATTTGTGTGTTTGGCTGACAGGGACAGGGTATTTGAGGGAGGTCCATACTTATATAATTAGGTGGGGTTCTTTGTTAAGCCTTGGCATGCTGGCTTCAATCCCACTGAGGAATTTCCAAATAAGGTTCCTGTATGGGTTCGGCTTCCCAGAATGCCTATTGAATGCTATCGAGAGGATGTTCTCCAAATGATTGCTTCAATGCTTGGAAAACCTGTGGGTTCTTCCACACAAACTCTAGGTAGGAAAATCATGACCTTTGCTCAAATCTGTGTTGAAATTGATTTAAGTAGGCCATTTTTGAATGCTGTTGAGCTTTGTGCGGGTTCATACTCATGGGTTTAGCACCTGGACTATGAGACGCTCCCATTTAGATGCCGCTTATGTCATGAGTATGGACACCTGGTTAGGCATTTTCCAAAGGCAAAAGGGAATGACCATCAGGCTTTGACCCAAGCTCCACCAAGTTACACTGCTAGTGTGGACAAAGGAAAGAATATTGGACTTAATACTGGTAAGGATTCTAAAGGCTTTATATAGGTGAAGTCTAGAGGCCACAATAGAGGTCTAAAGAGATCCTTTATGGAACATTTGGAGGAGGATTCAATTTATAAATTTGGGGTTTTGGGGGATTTGGGACAGTAGGAGGACTACACAGATTTATTTAATTGGGGGAAATTTGTGGGAGATTCTAGTGCAGCTGATGACACTACCATGGAAAAGGGAATGCCCCCTGAGGATGTTGTCCTTCCTATGATTTTAGAAGAATAGAATGGAGAGTAGTAGATTATTGAATCAAATACTGATATGGGTACATAATTTGAAGCCTTAATTCCTCTATTACAAGTTGAGGTGCCTGAGTTGGAGAAGAAAGGCAAGGCCTCTTCTCACTTAGGAATTCTATAGAAGGAAGGGAAAAAACCATCTTAAAAAAAAAATAGTAAATTAGGGAGAAGAAAAGATACAAAAATGATAAAGATGATTGGGGAAAATTTGGTTGAGTTAGGTGCGGTGAAGACCTTAGACTCCCATTTCTTGCCTCCTTCAAAATGATTGTTATATCATGGAATGTGAGGGGCTTGAATAGCAGCCCTAGAAAAAGAGTTGCTTGGGATTTGATTAAGATTCAGTGTCCAGATGTTCTTTTTCTATAGGAAACTAAGGTGTCAGTGGATTTCATGATGAGTCTAGCCCCCAAGCTTTGGAAGCATGGATCTTGTTAATGTGTAGGGGCACAAGGTACGGTGGGAGGTGTGGCTTGTCTTTGGAATCCATACAAGGTCCAGCCATTGTCATGGATAGCCTTCAGGTCCTCTTTATCTTTGGTTTCTTTATGCAGTGAATCTAGAGAGTACATTCTCTTGACCAATGTCTACACACCTACTAATTTTCAAGGTAAGCAGTAGGTTTGGAACAATATCCATTTAGTCAGAAGGGGCTTTCATTTTTGCCATGGATTATGGCTGGTGATTTCAATGCTATAATGGACCTAACAAAAAAATGGGAGGCAATGCTAGATTGGAACCATCATCCTATTTACTTCGAGACAAGGTTTTGGAGCATAACCTAGTGGATATAAAGCCTTGCAATGGGTGGTACACCTGGAACAATAAGAGGGTGGGGGACTACTTTATTGCAAAGCATATTGATAGATTCTTGACTTCTTGTTATTGGATGGGCAGCTCATGGTCTTTGAATTTTGAGATCTTAGATTAGAGATGTTCTGACCATTGGCCTATTAAACTTCACATTTCTTCTAATTGTTAGCAAAAGAAACTGACTTTCAAATTTCAACTAATGTGGCTCAGGGATCAGTCTTTATATGATTGATTTGCTAATTGGTGGAGAATTGGGAGATCGGTGACTGGGACAACAATGTACACTTTTCCTAAGCTCCTCTAGTATGTGAAATATCAGCTCAAAAAGTGGAATGTATTGTGTTTCAAAAACATTTTTTGGGAGAAGAAAGAAGCATAGGAAGAGTTAAACTTGATTACCAGATTAATTCAGGAGGAGGGGTTGTCAGAATCCTTGTTGAAACTGGAAGCAAGGGCTGTCAAGAGGGTGGAAGAATGGGAGCTAAGAGAGGAGGTGTTTTGGAAGCAGAAAGCCCAAATTGAGTGGCTGCAAGAGGGAGACAGGAACATGGCCTTCTTTTTCAACTTAGTTAGAGCCAAACAACATAGTAATAGGATAATAACTTTGGTTTTGGGAAATGGAGAGACTCTTTCATCCACGAGAGCCATGTGTGATGAAGTTGTCCAGTATTTTGCTTCTATGTTCAGTGAAGATGGTCTAGGGAGTACTGTTGCTGAACAACAGATTTTATCATGTATTCCCAACTTAGTTTCTAGGGAGATGATGGAACAGATGATGTGCCCTATCAACCTTGAAGAGGTCAAGAAGATTGTCTTCATGATGAAAAATGGTAAGGCTCTAGGCCTAGATGGTTTTCCAGTTGAATTTTATCAGGAGTTCTGGGAAATCATTAAAGTTGATCTTTTGGTTGTGGTTCAAGAGTCTCAAATCAGTAAACAAATGCTTCATGCCTTGAACTTGACCTTCTTAGCACTCATTCCTAAGAGGGAAGGTGTTGATGACCTTGGTCAATTTAGGCCGATCTCTCTCTGTAATGTTGTCTATAAGATTATCTCTAAGCTGATAGCTGAAAGATTGAAAAAGTGGTTGGGAGCATTGATCTCTAAGGAGAAAAGTGGATTTGTGGAGGGGCATCAGATTCTTGATGGAATTGTGGTAGCTACTGAGGCTATTCATTCCATGTCCCAATCCAAGGAGAAGGAAATATTTATGAAGCTGGACATGTCTAAGGCATATGATAGGGTCTGGTGGTCCTTTCTACAGAAGGTTTTGGCTGCCTTTGGTTTCAGAGAGGAATGGATCAGATGGGTTATGAGTTGTGTGAACTCAATCTCTTTCTCTATTTTGGTGAATGGGGAGCACTCACAGCTCTTTGGCACTTCACGGGGGCTAAGGTAAGGGGATCCATTATCTCCATATATGTTCCTTCTTCTGGTAGAAGGTCTTGGAAGGTTGATCAAAAATAAGATAGGAGAAGGGGTTATTCAGGGATGGAGGTGGGGTGGCAACCTTCCTGCTCTTTCTCACCTTTATTTTGTGGATGATGTGGCTTTGTTGGGATTGGCCAACATGAGGGAGGTAGCCAACATTCACAGTAGTTTGGATGGATGCCTACTTGGCTGCCATGGGCCAGGTGATTAATGAAGATAAATCATCAATTTTTTTCTTCAACACTCTACCACCTATTCAGTGAAGGGTGGATGACACTCTTCATTTTCAAATTGGTAGACTTCCAGTTCCTTATCTTGGCACTCTGATATCTTTTAGGTGATAGTCTAAGGACTCATGGCAACGAATCCTAGACAACATCAAGGCCAAAGTGAATCATTGGACCAACCAATGGCTGTCCTTTATGGGGCGTGTCCAGTTGATTCAGTCAGTGGTGCAGGTGCTTCCCATCCACAAGTGTATGCTCTAGGTGGTGCTAGTGGGCTTTGTTCAAGATCTTGATTCCTTAGCAAAATAGTTCTTATGGTTTGGTAACTTATCCTCATCAAAATGGAGCCTAATTTGTTGGGAGGTTGTTTGTAGTCCTAAGAGGCTGGGTGGTTTGGGGTTGAGGCAATCTTTTTTGGTTGGTACGGCCTTGGCTACCAAGTTATATTGGAGATGGTGTATAGAACATAATAGCATTTGGGCAAGGATTGTGGCTTTTAAGTACTATGCTGGGATTCCTATGAGTGAGATCCCCAGACTCAACTTGACGGGTAATGGGTTGGTCATCTGGAATACTCTCAAGAAAGGCACTGCATTGATTAAGAGAGGCCTATTCTAGATTTTTAGGGGAGGAAATGAAGTGAAATTTTGGTATGATTCATGGGATGGTTTCCCCCCTGGTGGTTTAGTACCCACATCTCAAGGGCCTGGCACGGTTCTTTAATGAGGCTAGTTGGGTCATGGTGGGTGACTACAAATCCTTCCTACTTTAGGATCATTTGACGGTGGTGAGATGGAAGGAGCAAGAAGATTGGCTGATTATGGATATGAGGGATGAGTGTGCTGAGCTTCAAGAGATCTTGGCTGACTGGTTCTGTTGCACTCTTAGTGGAAATGATTTGCTAGCTTGGTCACCTCATCCCAAAGGGAAGTATATGGTTGCTACCAGATACCAGGAGCTGATTGCATAGAGATGGGGTGATGGTGGGGAAGTGCCATGGTGGAAATGAGTGTGGAACAACATTTCTTAGTTAAAGTGCAAGTTTTTAATTTGGACTTTGACATGGAACCATTGCTTGACATGGGAGAATATTAGATGACATGGATTTGCTGGTCCTTCTTAGTGCATCTTGTGTCAGGGAGTAGAGGAGGACTCTTCTCACTTGTTTTTTGGCTGCCCCTTCACACTTTGACTGTGGCACACTTGGTGGGATTCTTGGAGTTATCAATGCCTACACGCCTCTTCCTTAGTCAAGTTTTGGGATAGATTGGGTAGGCTACCTCAGGTTGCACATTTTCTTTAGGAGGTGTGGTATGCATGTCCAATTTTTTTTGATGTGGCAAGTATGGCTAGAGCAAAACCACTATATTTTCTCAGGGGAAAGGTTGGTGATCCACCAAGTTTGGACAAGGATTATTGGCATGATTCAGGAAACTATGGAAGCTAAGAGCGAAATTGCTTTACCTCTGGCACATGGGGATGTTGATTTGGTGAAAAGGCTTGGCATTCTAGCAATTTCTCTGGTTGTTGCTAGTGTTAGGCATGGTTGTGGGAGGAATAATAAAATATAGAAGAATGGGAAATGGACCCCTCCTCCTGAATGTTATCTAAAACTTAACATGGATGGTTCAGCCAGAGGATTTCTAGGCCCGGTGGGGATTGGAGGGATTGGCAGGGATCACTCAGGTGTTGTGGTTTTCATTTTATCTGCCCACATAGGAGAACAAATGGTGAATATGATGGAGGGAGTTGCTATTCTATATAATCTAAGGAGGGATTATGAGCTTGGCTGACATAAGGTGGAGTACAAAGCCAACTCACAAATTTTGATAAATTTGATTTGGGAAAGGAAGATTTATGATGTTAGCTGGCAACTATCTTTGGTGGTGTAGCAGATTCTTTAGATTAGTATGCTTATGGATTCCATTTCTTTTTCTCACATTCTGAGGGAGTGGAATGACACGGCTGACTATTTGGCCAAGTGGGCTTCGATGAATGTTGGTGGATGCAGGGTGGATGATAGGGCATTGTTGCTGAAGGAGGTGAGTAGGGACTTTGATAGACTTCTCAGGGAGGATGGTGATGTTGTTGGTTAGTGTCGGTGCCTAGTGCCTTTTTCTTCATTTTTTGTGGGTTGCTGGGGCTCTGGCCCTTTATTGTATTTTATTTTTCCAGCTCTTAATAAAGTTTTTACCCCCTTTTTTTTTAAAAAAAAATTCACAACAATCATCACATGTGCCAAGGTAATCACCCAAAAAAATGAGCTGAGAACCAGTTTACTATAGCTCACATATATCATGTTCAACCTATGTAAGGGTTTAATGTCTTGCATATATGCATGCTCAGTCTCTATAAACTCTAATTTTTTAACCAAGAAAGGAAAATCATCCAAATTTCCATTAAATGAGGAGAAATAAAGTGCAAAATGTTTACCCTAATAAATTTGATAAGGTCTTTTACTAAAAGGGTAAAAAATAGCCATATATATTTCTATATCTCAAAATTGGTTTTATTATAAACATTTAATTTTCATTTCAAAAGGGATTTATAACATATATATAGGCCTGTGGATAGGACTTAGTTCCATCCCTAACTATATAAACATTTACCCTAAGTTTATTAAATAAAACTACAATCATATTCACTGAGTTTTCTTTATATAAAATTCAACATTTGCTTATAGATCTATCAATAAAACCAAATTTCATCCCTATAACTATAAACATCAAACCCTAATTTTTTTAATAGAGAAAAATACCATTACATTCATTCAAGGAGATGCATTTCAAAACCCAAATAAAAGAACATATGTTACTGTGTTCCTTATTAAAAGTCTCCAATCAAACCCATAGTTACAAACTCATACTTTAACTGACCTATTTCTTCAATGGTCGTCACTTAAATACATAAAATGGTATCTTTTCCTTATAACCTAGCTTGTATTACCCTTATATCATTTCCATTATTCTCTTTTTCCTTATTATTATTCTTTTTCCAAACCTTATCCATGTTTTACATGGACACTCCACTCTCTTATTAAATTATATGCCTCATTATGAACTCTCCTTTACATTAAGCATGATCTTCATACTATGCTTTTTAATTCATAGTCCATTACTATAATTTTGAGAATGGATACCACATGCAACTTATTCATCATTTTTAGAATGGCCAAGACAAATATAAAAAAACTAAAAACTATTTTGTCTTCCCATTTGATACATTGAAACTTATTAAAACTTTTACCAAATCACAACCCAAAGTTCCAAAGTCATAAAATTCCTTTCATTTAATTAAATAAATTATTTTAATCTTATTTTTTAACTTCCCCACTAGGTCACCAAAAGGGGGAATAAAGGTATATGACTTATACAATATCCACAAACATCCAATGCTTTTATAATATATAATGTATCTAAGGTTAACACAACATAGTTTAGTTTCTATATAGATTTTAAGAAAACACAACCAGAAAATACATAGACTTCACATACTATGATAATCAAATCCATAAAGATAAGTAATGAACTTCAAACAATGAAAACCTGCGTTACACACTATTGGGGCAAACAATGCAGGAAACACTTAACATTTTTCAAGAATAATTATTGTCATTCATTTTACCTAACAAATCAGGAGTGTAGTGCATGTGTGTGGGTTTAATTTAGTTATATTTATTTCATTGTTGATATTTTCATCCTCATCCCTTATTATACACTCCATTTTTACAACTCTATGAGGTTAGGATAATCCTAAAACCACCTCAATCAATTAAAAGGTAGTTAGTTCAAAATTATAACAAATAATAAAATACTCAAAATATATAATTATAAATGAACTAATGTAATGTAAATAAATTTTTAAATGAAATCATAGTCAAACATGATCATATAACATATTAAATTCATAAAAATATGAAAATATCTTCCAATATAATTGATCATGAAAAAAAGAAGATGATTTCCAATCATACAACATAAATACCTAGATATAATATAAAAATTGGAAACTACAAATCATTAGTTTCATATCCCTTACTAATACTTAAGTAATTTTTGAAGAGTGGGATATGATGTGACACCTCCCCCATAAAATATGTCATAATGCTAATTACTTTTATTTTGAACAATATTTAACAAATTAATTAATAATGTTCAATATAAAATAATTTAAATAAATGAGGAAACAACCTAAATAATTCATCATAATCTTCCCATGTAACACTGTCTTTAGAATATTGATCCCACTGAACCTTGAAATATGATACTTCCCTATCATGCAAGTTAATATTTTGACTATAATTTATTCTAATTGGTTTTACTATGATCACCCCTATATACATAACCTATAATGCATTCTTGTCTAAAATATGTGAAGCATTAGTTATATATTTCTTAAGATGAGATAAATTAAAAACATTATGCGTTTGATATAAATATGGTGGTAAAGTAATTCTATATGCTATAGGATTAATCAATTATATAACTTATAATCACTCTTTTGGGGTTTATCTTGAAGATAAACTTTATCTCCAATTGAGAATTACCTTGTTATTTTTAGATAAACATAACTTTTTTGCCTACGATTATCTTCAGCCAATCTTTACCTTATTATCTTTTCTTTTTTTTTCCATTTTCATAAACATATCATCTCAAAATAACACTTCATCTTCTAATTTAACCAACCTAATTAGTGTTCTACACCTCCTACCATATAATGCCTTAAAATGACCCAATTTAAATGTTGATTGGAATGATTAGTTATAAAAAAACTCAACCAATGTTAGGTATTCCTCCCTTTTTTATTTATAGTCCATGAAATACATCCTCAATAGATCATCCAAATCCTAATTCATTATTTCTATTTTCCCATTTATTTTTGGATGGTAAGTTGTACTGAAGTTCAACTTCATACCCAATACTAAATTTAGATATTTTCAAAACCTTGAGGTTATTTTAGGGTCCCTATCTAAAATTATATTTTATAAAAACCCATGTATATATATATATATATATATATATATATATATATATATATATATATATTTCATAAACCTTTTGGTGAGCATTAGCACATCATCTATCAAATTACTTAGAATGAATTGAGTTACTTTGATAATTTTATCTACAACTACTAATATAATTTCATGAAAATTTATAGATATAGGCAATCCTTGGACAAAGTCCATATTAATAAATTTCCACTTCGACTTTAGGATATAATGATGGTATACCAACCTAGCAATATGTTTATGTTCAACCTTATCTTGACATTTTAAGCATCTAGACACAAAGTTTGTCTCATCTTTTTTGATTCCCTTCTTGAAAAGCAATGGTATTAGCTCTATTAAGAGATTTATCACTCTAGGGTGTCTATAATATGGAACATTTTGAAGCTAATTTTTAATAATACTTATCAAATTTTCCCTATCATGAACATACATTCTTTCATTATATTTGAAAAGTTGATTATTCTCAAATTAAAATTTAAGGTATCTACAATCTTGAGAATTTTTGGCTAATGGTTTTTTTTTTGCCTTTTTTTAGAATTCATATTTTGGAGAGAATTTTAATACATAATCCTTAAAACTACTCTTTATAGTGCATAATGATGTAGTATACCTTCTACAACTAAGGGCATTCATAAATCTATTTTTTTGACCCTTAATATAATTAATGTCAAAATAATAGTCTGATAAAAATTTTAACCATCACCTTTAATGAGAATTAAGGTTATGTTGGGTAAATATATATTTTAGTTACATATTATTAGTTTAAGATTTTTACAACAAATAATTCCTCTTGACTTTTAAATCATGAACTATGAAAGTTAATTCTAGTCATGTGGTGCATAATTTATCTCATAAGGCTTCAACTTCCTTGATTTGTAAGCTACATTTGAACCACCTTGCATAAGAACTCATCATAAACCATCTCTCAAGGCATAAGTTATAACTTTAAAATGACCATTTAAATTTAGAATCCATAATTTTAGTGTTGAAGTAAGTCTCATTTTTATAACCTAAAAGGCTTCTTCACACTTATTAGACCAAACAAAATGGTTCTCTTTCCACTGAAGAGGGGTGATCGTATTAGATATTTTAGATAAATTTGGTAGAAAATTCCTATATTATCCTAATAAAAACATGAAACTACACACTTCATACACATTTTTGGGTGATAACAATTCCATAATGTCTCCAATCTTGGCTAGATCCACATAAATTTCTTTTGTAGAGATAATATGTCCCAAGTATTGTACTTTTATTTTAAAAAAGGCACACTTAGATAATATCCCATAGAGTTTATGATTCTAAAACTACTACAATACCAAACACAAATTCTCATCATGTTCTTCTTTAATTTTATAATAGATGAGAATATCATCAAGGAATACTAACACAAATTGATGAAGATAATACCTACACACATTGTTCATGAGATTCATAAATTTTGTAGGTGATTTCATTAATCTAAAAGGAAGTATTGTAAAATATATTTAAATAATATATTCCTCTTTAATTTTTAATTTATGGTACCCATCATGAAGATAGATCTTTAAAAAGAATATTTTACCATGCATTTGATCAAAAAGATCATCAACATAGGGTAAAGTATACATTTTCTTGATTATTTCCTTGTTTATAATTTGGTAATCTATGCATAATTAAAGGTTTCATCCTTATTTTTGAAAAAAACTATAGGTGAACCCCACAGTGAAACACTTGGACAAATTAACCTTTTGGATAACATCTTCCATAGTTGGTCTTTTAACTCAATTAATAGAATTTTTATCATTCTATAAGGATCCTTGGACTATGGTTCCAATATATAAATTCTATCAATGGTGATTTAAAATTCCTTCTTCAGAGGTAGAATAGTAATTTATTTAGAAAAACATCATGAATTCTTATAGAAAAGGATAATATTTTATTGAGGGTTCCTTGGTTTCACTAATTTCATCCATCTTGACTAGGAATGCTTGGTAACCATTTCATTCAGACTTTCTAAGTCAAATGGTTGAAATTTACCTTATTTTTAACTCTCTCTAATCTCTTTGAATCTAGTTTTTATTTATAAAATAATATAAACACTAAAATTTCTTAATAAAATAATCAACTTTGGCTTTGTGTTTATAGATCCAATTCACTCCTAGGATCACATCATTTGATCCTAGTGATGTTGCATAAATATCAATAATCATAGTTAATTCTAAAAGGTTTATCTTAGCCCCAACTAGACATATGTTAACCTTGACATTGTATTCATTCCCATACTAAATTGACTAAGAATCTGGCATAAAACAAGATTTCCTAGATAATTTACTTAACATTGTAGGAGAGATAAAACATTCAATGGATCTTATATCTATCAAAACATAAATATGATGCCCAAATAAAGTACTTGATACTTCAATGGGAAAGGATTTAAATTTTTCTTGATGATTGTCATTTATGGCATGAATATGCTATTGAAAGGTTGCTTATTATGGTGTAGAGGTGAAAACATTTGTGTTTCTACCATTTGCCTTCCACCAAATATAATCCTTAGCATAATGGTCTCCTCCACATGTGAATCATGTTCCATGTGGTACCTTACTCTCAGCATTATCACAATCCCTTGAATATTTACCTAAAACCACTTATAGGTTTCACGTTCCCTAAATCATTACTGAATCTTTCATTCTAGATATTAAATTAGTTATTTGAACACCCATTCCATTTTTAGATGTTTTTATTAAAGGTTATCTTTGAGCTTCTAAACTTATTTTTAAATTTTTATCTAACCTAATCAAGTGATTTAAACTTTTATTCTTTCTTAACTACCTTTTCAAAGACATGGTCCATGGTGGGTGGTCTATGCACATCTAGTTCACATATTATTTGGGGTTTTAATCCCATGATGAACTTCCTAATCTAAAAGTGTTCATCTTTATGATACTACAAACATACTTAAGAGATTTGTGAATTTATCTCATTATTCATATACTAAAAAATCCCCTTGTTTTATATTCTATAAATATGTTAACTTATGATCAAAATACAACTAGGGTGACCATCATGCTCTAAAAAGGGTCAAAAAATACTCCCAAGTAGTGGTGGTGGAATCAAGATTATCTCAATCTTATTATTATCCCACCAAGTTGCTACTTCACCAGTGAGTTAGTAATATCCCCAAATGACCTTAGTTATCTCAAAATAGTTCTAAACATTTAAATATTTTTCCATTTTTGTAAGCTAGGATTCAGCTATGTCACTCAACATTATTACATCAAAGTTTGATGGATTCACTTTCTTCATATCTCATACAAGCTATTTAGTTACTTGAGCTCTTAATACTTGTTTTTCCTCATCAACCAATTATCCTTAGGCTCTTATTGATTAGGTTGTTATTCAAATAGAGCTTGTTTTTAATTTTCCTTTGATGGTCCATGAACTTGTTGTTGTAAAGTTATTATCCTCTTTCTAGTCTCATTCATGACAATCAGTATTTTATCAAGTTTTATAGATTATTTGGATGCTAGCTAATTAAGATGAGTTTAATGGTTTACATTTAAATTCCTCTCATGACTTTATTTACCTCACACCATTCTCCTCACTAAAATTAGTAGAATTAATTTCACTTTAGTGGACTCATTACATTTGGTCATTAAAACTTCACTCTGGTACCAAAATGTTATAATTATATTAAGATATATAAAAGTTACACAATTTTTTTAAGTCCATATAGATTACTTATAAAATCATCCATAATCATTGTAAATTCATTATCTAAATAATAAGTGTACTCAAAGTAATAAATGTTGAAATCTATCAAACAACTGCTTAATAATATGATCCATTTGGTTTTCTAATAGTCTCTAATAAAGTAAAAGATAAATATTTATAATAAAATAAATATTGGAAAGAGTCAAGTAAATCATATCACTAGTATAATCCACAATACAACTATAAATAAGCATACATCCA
Organism: Torreya grandis; assembly: GCA_037957365.1. Taxonomy (NCBI): domain Eukaryota; kingdom Viridiplantae; phylum Streptophyta; class Pinopsida; order Cupressales; family Taxaceae; genus Torreya; species Torreya grandis. The sequence goes on from JARHVA010002018.1 coordinate 41,699, forward strand.
TTAATGTTACAATATTTGGAATTATTTGCAAGTATCAAATCTACTATTATGTTGAATATTCATCAATAATAATGTACATCATATTAAATTTAATTACAAGGATAACATGTATATTAGTACAAATAAGCCTCTAAAAAATCTCAATGATCTATATAAATAGCCATGGGTGTGATTCCCAAATGGTTTAATAGTTTAAGAGAGGGAGATCATCATCTTGGTGATTTTTATCCAACCATAGACCATCGGTCTCCTACACACCTCCCTACTAGGAGTGGCACTTCCCTTCATGAAGGGTAAATTAAACACTGTGGATATCAATAAATCAATTTGAACATATTTATGTACAATCATTAATACATTTAATAGTCGCATAGACCATGAAAAATAATCCTCTATCTAATATGACATTGGCATACACATGTAAACTAGAAGGTAAAATGTAATTAAAATGTCTCAACTATAACATTACTTTGGCTTAAGTTTTAATTATATAAATAACATCTTGCATATATCCAAATCAATTCCACTCACACAAACTCTCTGATAATTAATCACAATCTATTAGATGATATCATGGGGTAGATATATGAGTTTTAAGTTAGATCCATCATATATCTATCAAATTTTATCATATGAAACATGCCTATTAGTTTTCACATATAATTTCAAGGCATAATAAATAAATATTAAAGCATACATCAACGTAAACAATTATATATGGTATAAACAATCATTATTCAATTATTTCATTATTTATAATAAATCACACTCAATAATGTCATGTATAGGTTATTTTAGTAAACTATATTCAAACCAGATATGAATATAGGTATAGAAAACAAGAATATAATATTGGATACACTATATAAATTTTACGACATATATCTCTATCTTTTAAACTCAAATCATAATATTTGATACTATCCAACTAAGTTAATAATCCAAATCAAATGAGTGTTAACATAACTCAGATTATGCAAGTCATGTATCGTAAGCTTATTCTATACTTCATTAACAAATTTTTCCTTTCTAAACTTATTCCATCATTTTTTTATAACGTTAAAATACCATATTTTAATTAATATATGAGTACAACCTATATATATTATATGTAATAATTACAATATTGAATATATTTATCAAGAACCATTATAAATAATATAACATCTAGGACTATGTGTGTGTGTGTCTATACATACATACATATATACATGCATGCATGCATATGCACATGTGTGTGTTCACACACATGCACTCACACACACACACACACATACACACACACATTTATATGTATATATTTACATATGTATGTATGTATGTATGTATAAATTCATACATTTACATTTACATACACACACATATAAAGATACGTACATACATATATATGTATGTATGTATATGTATATGTGTGTGTGTGTGTCTATATGTGTGTGTGTGTGTGTGTGTGTGTGTGTGTGTGTGTGTGTGTGTGTGTGTGTGTGTGTGTGTGTGTGTTTGTGTGTGTGTGTGTGTGTGTGTGTGTGTGTGTGTGTGTGTGTGTGTGTGTGTGTGTGTGTGTGTGTGTGTGTGTGTGTGTGTGTGTGTGTGTGTGTGTGTGTGTGTGTGTGTGTGTGTATGTGTGTGCGTGTGTGTGCATATAAGTATTTGTGTGTGTGTTTGTGTGTGTGTGTGTCTATATATATATATATATATATATATATATATATATATATATATATATATATATTTATATATATCTATGTGTGTGTGTGTGTGTGTATGTATATATAAGATATTTACCAATTTACTTTATTCAAAATCATTGTAACTAATCATAAAACCAATGGATAAATTGTTCACCTCAAACAAATATAGTCACTTATATAACTATACTCAAAATTCTCATTATAACATATAGCTATATGAAATCATCATAATGGAAACAAGTATATGATCAACTTAGATATCATAGTGTTTTTTTAACCATTCATTTTCATACATAGTTAAATTTATTCATCTTTATATGTATATGAATAAAATTTCCAATGAACCACTATTATCAATTATGCACTCAGGTTTCACTATTCTAATCGATAATATAAAAGATTGATAAATCCATATATGTATATTTATATATACCAATTCACTCTAATATATTTTTCAATGAAGATTGAATATCTATATTGGATCCCCTAAAAAGTATACAACTACATGTCTTTATTTTTGATACACACACACACACACACACACACACACACACACACACACACACACACACACACACACACACACACACACACACACACACACACACACACACACACACACACACACACACACACACACACACACACACACACGTATATACACATGTATAAAAGTAAATATGCCATACAATGATTCTATTTTGTATTTTCTAAACAAAACAATTTTATTTATCTCATTTTTAAAACTTTATGACAACCATCATAAGTTCTAAGGCATTCACCAATAAATATGAACTTATAACTTGTTTACTATAAATCATATATATCATTCTCAGCCTATGTAAGGTATCAATAACTCACATATATGCATGCTCAATATCTATGAAATATGTTTTTAAAATAAAAAGGAAACTCATCCAAATTATCATTTAATGAGGAAAAAGTAAGGGGAAAATGGTTACCCTAATAATTTGAATAAGGTATTTTACTAAAAGGGTATAAAATAGTTGTATATATTTCCATATCTCAATCTTGGTTTTATTATAAACATTTAATTTTCCTTTCAAAATGGCTAAATATCATCTTTATAGGCCTATGGATGAAATTGTTTTCCATCTCCAAGTCTATAGTCATATACCCTAAGTTTATTAAATAAAACTATAATCATATTCACTTCGTTTTATTTATACAAAACTTGACATTATGTTTATAGATACGTGGATGGAACCAAATTCCATCCCTAGAACTATAAACATGAAACCCTAATTTTTTAATATTAGAATTTACCATTGCATTCATGAAAAGATATTAATTTCAAAACCCAAATCAAATAACATATTTTATTTTGTTCCTTATTAAAACTTTGTAATCAAATCTAAAATTACAAACTCAAAGTTCAACTGACCTAGTTCTATAATGGTTTCCACTTAAATGTATGGAATGGTAGTTTTCCATCCTTCTAAGCTTTTTACCCTTTTTCCATGTCCATTATTATCTTTTGCATTCTTCTTATTATTTTTCAAAACCCTATCCACATTTTTCATGGCCACTCCAATATCCTACTATATTATAGTGACTTATTATGAACTTGCCTTTACTTTCAACCTAATTTGTATACTATGCATGTTATTTTGTAGTCTATTACCCTAAATTTTAACATGGTTGCCACATGTAACTTATTCATCATTTCTGGAATATCCAATTAAAACACAAATGAAAATAAAACATACTTTTCATCCCATTCAAAATACATGGAAACTTATTAAAACTTTTTCCAAATCATAACCCAAAGTTACAAATTTACAAAATTCCTTTAATTTAATTACTTTAGATTTTTTTACTCTTCTTTTTCTAATTCTCCACTAGGTCACCAAAATGGATCATAAGGGTATATGACTTATACAAGATCCATAAACACCTGATGCTTATATAAGCTAGAATGCATCTAAGGTTATCACAACATAGTTTAGTTTTTATGGATATTTTAAGGAAATATAACTAGTTAATACACAGACTTCACATATTATACTAATCAAAAGCATCAAGACAATTAAAATAAGTAATACTCAATATTTTAGTATAATAACTATTGGAATTCATTTTATGTAATAAATCAAGAGTTTCATGTGTGTGTGTGTGTGGGTGTGTGTGTGTGTGTGTGTGTGCGTGTGTGTGTGTGTGTGTGTGTGTGTGTGTGTGTGTGTGTGTGTGTGTGTGTGTGTGTGTGTGTGTGTGTGTGTGTGTGTGTGTGTGTGTGTGTGCGTGCGTGTGCGTGTGCGTGTGTGTGTGTGTGTGTGTGTGTGTGTGTGTGTGTGTGTGTGTGTGTGTGTGTGTGTGTGTGTGTGTGTGTGTGTTGTGTGTGTGTGTGTGTGTGTGTGTGTGTGTGTGTGTGTGTGTGTGTGTGTGTGTGTGTGTGTGTGTGTGTGTGTGTGTGTGTGTGTGTGTGTGTGTGTGTGTGTGTGTGTGTGTGTGTGTGTGTGTGTGTGTGTGTGTGTGTGTGTGTGTGTGTATGTGTGTGAACATATGTGCATGAAAGTTTGGTTTAGTTCTCTTTATCCCTATTGATAATATCTACACCTTATTCCTCTATGATACAATTCATCTATACCAATTTGTGAGGCTATGAAATTCCTACAACCACCTTGAGAAAACAAAAGGTAGTTAGTATGAACTTATAAAAAATAATCAAAAACTCAAAATATAAAATTATCAATGAAATGATGTAATCCAAATAAATTTTTAAATGAAATCAAAATCAAACATGATCATATAATATAATACATTCATAAACATATGCAAATCTCCTCCAACATAACTAATCATAAAATAAAAAAATATGACTGCCAATCATACAAAAATATATCCAAATATAATATGAAAATTAGAAACTAACAATCATTAGTTCTGAATACCTTATTAATACTTAAATAGTTTTTGAAGAGTGGGATAAAATGTGATAGGTGTACTTTACTATTTTTTTCAATCTTAGTTTTATAAATTAAGAATACTATTTGTCTGAGTTTTTTTATATTAATTTTCCTACTCATTAGTTTAGTTCACCATCCTTTTGTAAAATTTAATCTAGCACACCTTAACCATAGATAACCACACATCTAAATTTAGATTTGAAATTTTGGTGAACCCAATCTATGAGTTTCATTATTTCAAACAAAAATTATCTTTGATTTTTCTTTCCCTACTTGTCTTAATATTTATTTTATTTACTTCTCTCATTATTGATAATATATATTATTTTTATTATTAGAATTATGAAACTATCCAAATTTATATCAAGAAAGTAGTGAAAACTATTTATCATTATCTTTTTATAATAACACAAGCATGTCATCTCAAATATTTAAATGGTGGTATTTACCATCCCTCTAACCAGGTCCATGCCACCAACATCCTAAGAGATGAGTCGAATAATCTTAAGATATAAAACATTTTCCTTTACCTTATACAACCAAATTGACTACATATGAGTAAAATATTCCTTCATTTGATCATGATAAATTTTATCATATCCATAAGGATATCATGGAATATTTACAAATTAGTCAAAAGGGGATTTTATTTCAATCACATTGATTCAAACCCCTATAATTTCTACATTTACAAATAATATCCCCCTTAATCAGGGTGATTATTCTCTTTTTCCTTCATTTCATATTAAAAGTTAAATAAATAAATCATTGTATCTTTAACAAATAGAATTAAGGCACCATAAATAATGGTGATTTAAAAACATAAAGTGGAAAAATCTCCTAATGTTTAAAAAAATTCACTCTTATCAATATTAATCAAGGTATCTAAACAAAAGTATTTTTATCCTCCAAAAGGATCATTCATGCCAAAATTTCCACACATACCAAAATAATTACCTTTACCAAAGCCATATAAATTTTTAATTGTTATATCATTACCAAATGTGGATGAATTATAACTTTTAAGGCCAAAAGTTCCAAAATTCAAAGATTTGATACCATTAACAACAAATCATATATTTAATAATTCTGAACTTTCACTTATTATTCATAAGTATGATAATATTAATACACCTAAATTCAAAAGATGGAGTGGATTATAACCAATGATAACACCTTTTCCAATTACTACCATTCATAGTGATGATATCATGTCTATGATGAGTGTTATTGGATAACTTCAAATGCAAATGGCTCACCATAATTTTAATGTGAATATTAACTCATTCAAAAATCAAATGTTTGAATAATGTATAATTTAATATAATTATTTTAAATATTTAAAACTACCACATTTATCTCTTTTTTATCATCATAAATATCAATTTTATCACATGATTAAATATTTTAATTGTTTTAGTCAATGGGCTAAAGATGACATACTATTGGTAAAGAACTTTCATATGAACATTACCAAAGAATCTCATAGTTAGTTGTATAGCTTACCAAAAGGTTGATTAAATAATTTTTAACAATTTGAGGATGTATTACTTTTGGTTTTAAACATACACAATGTGTCTAGGCTTACATTAGAACATTTTCACAATTTCAAACAACATGATGTTGAATCCCTTCCAGATAATGCTTTTAAATTAAAAATTACATCATATTCCTTAGAATTTATACCCTTGGATTTGGAATTATAATTCATATTTATTAGATTTCTTATTTCTAGATTAGGTGAAAAATCCTTACATAAATAATATGAATCATTTACCTATTTATAATTGAATGTTCATATATATGCTTCATTCATATTCAAGTATCCAAACAAACTCAAAAATTTTCCTTTAGAATACAATATTTTTGTGCCAAATATAAATGAGGAAGATAAATTACCTAATTAACACTATGATTAAATGTGTAGTGTTCCTCACATTCATATATGATATTTAAAATTATTACAAAATATGGGACCAATACAAGATACACATCCAACACAAAAGCCTTAAATTAAAAAAATCAAAAAGCATACATGCCAAAAAGGTCTAAAAATTACATTATTCATAGGTGGTGGTTATTTTTAGCATAACCATGTTGATCCTACACAAAAAAAACACTTGAAATTTAAGACATTTGTAACAAATTAATTTTGATCTTAAAGATTTACAACACAAAGGAGGTTGATTTAAAGACTCCTTGGGTAACATAATAATACCACTTACTTTTTGTACTAAATTGATTAAAATAATGGCTTGGGTTATGCCAAAAACATCTCAATAATAAATCATAGTAGGAGCCCTTTGGTTATAGCAGATGTAAAAAAAACATTGACCAAAGCTAGTAAGGTATCTCCTTTTCTCCTAGGGGAAAATTGAACCATATGCCACATTATGGTAATCATTTTTATACTTCAAATATAAATTCTAAGGAATAACTATGCATATAAAATTTTCACCTTTTTAAACCATGTTATAAAAAATGAAAATCATCCAACCTAAGGTTGAATACATCAAATATTCTAAAAATAAGAAAAATGTTCAAAAAATTCAAAATTACCAATAAACTAAATTAACATGTTCTTAATTGTATTATTTCTTATGCATATGTTGTTTGCTTCATGTTAATAGATAGAATATCATTATTTTACTATATACATGTGTTTAATGATTTGTTTTAGTGTGATATTGGTGTGAACAAGGATTTCAAGAGGGGAAGTTAGTCTTGTGTTAGTCTCATAAAACAAATGAAATAAATATAATAGAATCCTAACACTTCTATCCTAGACACTAGGGAAAGATTAGGGAATAAAAATAAATGAAACCAAAAAAAAAAAAAAAAAAACTTAAAAGAAACAAGGATTTTACCTTCCTTGGAGCTTTAAATGTCTTGCTAAATGGCTTGATCAAATTGTGCATCAAGGAGTATTTGACAATGAAGCTTGCTTGGCTCCTCTCCTTAGCACCTTGGCTTTGATGTTTCTTGGATTAAGATTTGGGAATGGTAACACTAATTCCATGAGGCTTATGGAGTAAATCCTACATAATAAATCTAAAATACCCAAGCTTATAAATTAAAGGGTATGGCCTTATATTTATAGCTTTTAGAATTAACTCTCATCCAAGGTGAGTTAAGGTTGAGATTAGGATTTTAGTGGGTTCATACTAACCCTAAGTGAGTTAAAACTAACTCCATTTGAGTTAATAGTTGACATGTAATTATGATTTTAAATTATTAGGCATAGATCTCAAATTACATATTTTAGGATATTTTTAAAGAGATTGACAACTAATAAAGGAAATTATGAAAGGCTTTGATATTTTGAATTTTAGGATTTACATTTTTAGATATTCATTAATTTAAAATGGATAATTTAATAAGGCATTTAATATTTTTTAATTATATGATTAATTATGATTAACATTTTATCTCTTTCAAGATTTGAAATTTGTTTAAGTGCCCTACTTAATGGATCCATAGGCCAAACTAATAGTTATTATTCTATAATGTGATTAAGGATGAATCTGTGAGAGGTTATTATTGCATAAAGGCTAGTATCCAAAATAGGGATGTAAAATAATGATGAGAATTGAAGAATGATGTAAAATAAAATTTTGGATGTTAAGTGATTCCTAAGATTAATTTGTAATGGTTGGTAGGAATCAATCTAAAGTCTGGTCAAAAGTTAATTGTGGTCTATTTTAGGTGTATACAATTTGCCCCTATTTGGGAACATGTTATAAGCTATAATCATAATAACATCTTTAAAATAATGAAAAGGTCTTATATGCCTACTAATTCAACAATAATGGATAAGATATGGATGTCCCCTTGAGGGAGTGATCATCAAAAAAGGTTGGTGATCTATCCCTCAAAAGAAGGGAATGACGGGGATAAAAGCTAAAAAGGGATGAAAAGGACAGATTTTCTCACAAGTGGTTATAATTATTGGTATGAAAAAAACATGCCCCAGTTGGGTAGATAGAGATAATGATTTTCCTAAAGGAACTTACAAGCATTATCATAATGAAAACATTCCCCGATCGGGAAAGAAAAAAGATAATGATTTTCCAAAAGGTGGTTAAAATCATTAAGTTCTAGATAGATAAGAATACAATGATTTTCCCAAAGGTGGTTAGACGCATTGGTAGAATGATGGGAACAATATGGAAAATTAGAATAGTGAGCTTATAGTCATAATCTATACTTATATAGTAAGAGTAAGTTGATACAGAGGATAAATATGAATTTGGGAAATCTGCTAGTATGGAGATGCACATCCTAACTAGCAAGAATTAAAATTATTTCATAATTTAATTACTTTGTAGTAGGGAATGAGTGGGATGGATCAAGAATTTTTTAGGTGCCAAGGAGAAGTATTGTGACCTCATTGCTTATAACATTCCTCGATCTAAATTTTTTTATAACACATGATGGTAGGCAAAATGATATAAAACACCATGATAATTTTATCTAAATATGCACAAAGACTAGCACATAATAGAATAAATAATTAGAAATAATGCACCAATGATAAAAACCATGATGACATTGTTGACATATGAATATGGTGGACATAAGTATAATTCATAAGGAATCACCAAATTAACACAAATATGCTAATTCAAGTCACAATAATGAAAATAAACAAACAAGTAAATAATAAAATAAATAAAAAGACAAAAACCAAGAAATAAAAAGATATTAAAAAATGAAAAACACACAACCAATGGTTATTCAAAATTTTAGTGTAAATAGAGAAAAAACAAGATGATTAATATTGCCCCTAGGATATAGGAGACAATGAAAAAAAAAGGGTATATAGAAGAAAAGGAAGAGATAGCTGAGCTAACTCCAGATGCACTAGGCAAGTGGACGTTGCCTACATAATTTCATGGATGTATGATCCAACATAAACTTTAGTCTAAATGTAGTTCTCTCATAAAATAAGATAAAATAAAATGATGAGAATTAAAACATGAGTGTTTTGTAGAGGAATAAATGGGAATGGTCTCACAAAATGGTGAGCACATGGGATGTTAGGCCTATAAAGATGGGGAAACTAAATGGCAATTGGTTTTTTGTGAAATAAGTAGGTATCTTAGAATATTTAAGGTAAAGAAGTGGTATATTTAGTGATTTTTAGTATTTTATAAGATATTTTAAAAAAAAAAAATTAGAAATTTTTATTAATCCCAACTCAATTGAGCATTACAAGATACTAAATGATCTAACTCATAAATTGGTGAGGGCTCTCAAACTTGAAATTGCTAAAAAAATGGTAAGAGTATTTAAACTTAAAATTGATTGTAAAATGGTGAGAGAATGGAAAAGGGGTGACTAATATGACCTCAACATGAATCAATAATTTCCCACATAGTTCTACAACGGGACCTCAAGTCATTGTAGTTCTACCTTACAACAAAGGAATATGACTAGTGAGCAATAAGTTCTGAAAAATAGGCAAAGGAGGAAAATAACATAGTATGGCATAGGAATGGCAAGGTGGGACTTCAACCCTTGGTAAATGTGTTGTTCATAATTTTTTCATAGGTGGTTATAATTAGGAAACAGTAATAGAGGTCAATGATACTAATTTTCCCATAGGTGATTATAATTAACATCATAATGGTAGGACTCTAATTTTCCCAAAAGTGGTTATAATCAAGGATACCCAAAATGAAACAAAACAATAAATGAAGTATACAACTACCAAACCAATATAATACTAGTCCAAAATATAGCCTCTATCTAGAATACTGAATTAGCAACTGAAATTAGATGTGAATCCTCTCATTGAAGGTGCTCGAAGAACCAATGGAATGGAACCAAGGTTAATGGAGTTGGGTAAGGAGGGTAAAAATAAATTTAGTCAATAGGGAAGGCATGGTAGAGTAGTAAATGGTATGGTATAATAGAAATCTGTCTCATAGATAATATTGAAAGTCTCTCAATCAAATTAGTGTTTATGGTGTATAATGTTCATTGTCTCATCAAGTTCATCCCCATTAGGTGTAGTGAGCCTATATGATTTGGATCCATAATTTGTAATGATGATATATATGCCTATCTAATTAGGTTTTAAATTGACCTTTTGTTTCTTCTTAGCTATGGTATTTTATTGGTTTTATTTTGGAACACGGTCCCCATTTTTTAATTCTTTATGTTTGACCCACAAATTATACTGGCCACAGAGTCATTTTTGGTATGCTTGAAGGTTATTGATGGTGGGCATGCATTTTTCATCAAGTAAATCTAGATATTATAGGAAAAATACTTGATGGTATTCATCATCTAGGACATGTTTTAGTGATATGTGCAAAGAAGGTAACTCAACCTCAATGGGAAGAATGGCCTCAATGCCATAAACAAGGAATATGGAGTGGATCTTTTTGGGGTATGATAATTAGTACAGTATGCCCAAAGGGTGGGAAATATTTGGAGGTTTAAATCATGGCCAACATCATTGACATTATTTTTAAGGATGTTGATAATGGTTTTATTGGATGCTTCAACTTAGCCATTACTTTGTGGGTAATATATGGTATAAAAATGTTGAGTAATGTTATACTTGGCACACACTATTTTGACATCCTTATCTTTGAATGATCTACCATTATTAGATATAATTTTATATGGGATACCATGGAGGTAGATGAGATGATTGATTATGAACTTGGAAATTTGTTTTCCAATCATAGAAGTGAGGGGTATATCATCGACCCACCTAGTGAAATATTTATTAGCAGTAAAGATGTGTTACGGCCCTCATATGAGGTTGGGTTGATATTCATAATGAGAACAAAGCCCCATGTAGTAAATGACCATGGCATAAGAATTGGTTTGAGTTTTATGGCTAGGACATGAATCAAATTGGCATGATTTTGATATTTTTTGTACCTTTTAACATACATAGTTGTATATGCATTCATAGTTGGCCAATAATACCTAATATATAGGCATTTTTTGGCTAGGATGGCCCTTCTTATGTGGGCTCCACATACTCCATGAACTTTTGATAATGTTAATGTTTATTCTACCACATTTAAATAATGAATTAGAGCTCCATAAAATATGTAGTGGTAAAGGGTTGGTCCAAATAAGGTATATAATGTGACTTGGTGGGTAAAGGACTTTTTTTATTTGCATGATAGATTTGGTGGCATGATATGGTCATGAATGTAGGAAAAAAGGTCTATAGTTAGGACCAACAATATAATAGATCATGGTGATATTTGAAAGTTCATGAATAGGTGCTAGAAGATTTTTAATGAAGAATTGACATTATTTTTCCTTGTCTATATGATGGATCAAAGAGCCAATGTTGCTCATGGCATCTACTATTCTATTACTAGCCCTTAGAATGTGTTCAAGCTATACATTAATAATTTATTATTTGAGAGTATCAATCATGGCCTTGTATGACACTAGATTGTCATCTTTGGTTGTAAATTGGTCTATAACCTGATTCATGATTAATTGAGTATCACCGTAAACCTTGAGATGCTTAATATTCCATTGTATTTCCTATCAATGTCTTGTAATGAGTGATTTGTATTTGGCCATGTTGTTGGTAGAAGTAAAGATGATATAGAATGATTTAGGGATAAGATCCCCCTCTGTTGTAATAAATAATAAGATTTCCCTTGATCTATATGATGTGCATGATCCATCACAATATAGATTCCATTTATTCTCCTTCGTAGGTGTTTCAATGATGTTCATAATGGACTTGTTTGGGAATTGAAAATTTAGTTATATAGTATCTCTAAGGAGAGCTTTAGCAAGCTTATCTATAATTACTTGTCCTTTGATAGCCTTCTAGTTTATGTATTCAATATTAAATTCAATTATAAGCATGATCCATTTATCCTAGAAGCCTTATAAAGATATTTTGGATAGTATATACGTGAGTAGATCTACTTTGGAAATAACTATGGTCTTGTTGTTTAGCATGTAATGTCATAGTTTCTTTACTAAAAATACCATAGTTATATTGGTTTTTTCAATAGGCTTATAATTATTTTCATATGTGACTAGTGTATGGCTTAAATAGTACACAACATGTTATTTTCCACTATTGTCATGTTGAGCTATAAGTGCCCTTAGGACTTTGTCAGTAGCAGATAGATATAGTAGGAATGACTTTCTTGGCATAAGTCGTAGTAAAACAAGTGGATTTTTAAGATAATCCTTTAAGTGCTAAAAGGTGCTTTGACATTATTAATTCTAATTAAATGTGACACCCTTCTTTAGTAAGTGTGTAAATAGATGGCATTTGTTGGCTAATTGAGAAATGGAGCACCTGATAAATTGTATCTTGTCTTGTAAACTACACAGCTACTTAAAATTAGATGGTGGTGGTATTTTAGTAATCACATGTACTTTGGTAGGATCAAATTCAATGCCTCTATGAGAGATGATGAAGCCTAACATTTCACCTAAAGTAATTGAAAAAACACACTTTTTAGTATCGAGTATGACCTTGTATTCATGCAACCTCTCAAATATTTTTCTTAGTGTGGCTAGATGATCGACATGGGTCTTTGATTTACCCAATATGTCATTAATGTAGTCTTTAGCAATGTCATGTATCATATCATGAAATATGATATACATGGATCTTTGGTATGTGGCCCCAATGTTCTTGAGACCAAATACCATAAATTGATCATAAAACATTCCTTATAGAATGGTGAACATGGTCTTATCTTGGTCTTCTAGTATAATCTAGATTTGTTGTATGCTAAGAATCCATCCATTAGTGAAATCACTTTGCATCCCACTATGGGGTAAATGATCATGTGAATGTTTGGCAGAGGAAAGTTATCCTTGGGGTAAGCCTTCTTTATATCTCTAAAATTAATGCATGTTTTGAGTCATTATGAATTCTTACTAAATAACACAACATTTGAGATCCATTCTAAGTAGTTAATTGGTTGAATACATCTCGCTTCTAAGAGATTTTACAATTCTTTATTTATTAATTTAGTAATGTGAGGATGTATTTTTCATAATTTTTTATTCACTATTTTGACATTAGGATGTATAAAAAGGTGGTGTACACTAAGGTGGGGTCCAAAACTATCGTGTTTGAGTAGGCCCAAGCAAAGATGTTAACAAATTCCCTCAAAAGAGTTGTAAAGATGACACAATCCTACTTAGTGAGGGAAGTGCCTAATTTGATCCATTTTGGGTTGTCTAGAGTCTCAATGTTGACTTATGTAGTTTCTTATACAAGGAGAGTCCATCTATCTTATAGAATGGCTGGTAATGTTTTACATTAGCCTATAACTACAAAGTCCTCTATTTGGACTACCTTTTCACATTATTCAAAATAAGATGAATCAAAATCTCCTAATGGTAGGGATGGTCATGTCACAAACATTATTATAAATTATTGGATTATTCAGTCAAATGCATGTTTTTATTTAGAATTGAACTCAAAACCAAAATCAAGTTTAGCATTGGTGGTCTCCTATGCTATGTTTGGGTAAATATGAACCAACCCATCTAATTGTGCCTGAAATAGGTTTTCAAATGAAGACTAGCCTTTCTCTTTACTTTTACCCTAGTCTACAAGTGCTTGAAAGAGGTTTTCACTTTGGGACCTCAATGTTTTATTTATGTGTGTGTGGTTGAAGGTATTTTTGGTCTCCCAATGGAATATTGTCTCTTAAGCCTAGAAAATTACAAAAGACCTCATCATTTTCAAACTCATCTACATACTCTGTGGATTCTTATTGGTACTAGGCTATAAGTTGAGGGTGATATAGAGGAAGTATATTATTAAAAATAATTGGGGTAAGGGTATGAATGGCATTAGTTTCAAATAGATTAGTATTGGCTAGGTCTTCATAAATACTATGATCAGACTCTACTTCATTGTTAGAATCATCATCACTAGTCATTGGAATTTAAAACATGAATAAGATACATGGGGTCACCCCTAAGTGGTTTAAATCTGATACTATATGTTCTTTTTTATTGATTGAAAGAGATTTGCTTCAATGTAACCTATTGATTTGGCTTGAGGCCTCCTCCTTCATAGGCTTGATTCTCCATGATACTATTAAAAATGGGATACTTGGCATTTTTGTAACAATCAACCAATTTGTCATTATATAACTAGGATTCATTATTGGGAAGTAGGTCTTATTCTTAGCCAGTGGCTAGTGTTAAAATGATGGGAGTTAGATGATGGAGTTTGCCTTTTCTTTTTCATTGCTATTCCATGTAAGGTGTTTTCGATTTTAGTCTTCCATAGGACTTGGGGTTATGTGGAAGCTTGGAAATATGAAACATATTATGGGTTAAATAATATTTTAGCCATTAGACATGATGATAAAATTATTGGACATGTTAGGAGGTGGCATATGAGAGGATGAATTAAGTTTGTCTATGTTTATGAAATTGACCTCTAGGAAATCCACAAGTATTTCCTTCCACTTGCCCTTCTTGGGAACCAGATATAGGATAAAATGGTAGTTAAAGATTTCATACTCATCCTACAAATGCTTGTAATATTCATAGGGATGCAAATCACCATGGATAAAATGAGATAATTTGAGACAACTAATGCAATATTGAAGGGATTACAAGGATTTCATGTATCCAAAGTCTACCACAGAGAAAATTATATGATAGGTCTAGGTATAATATGTGGAAAAGTGTATCATGAGTCAATGGCCCAATGATAATGGTTAAGTTGATGGTGCCTTGTGATTCTCATTCTTCATTATCATAGGCCTTGATAGTGATAATTTCTAGCTAGAGATTGGTTGTATATCCAAGATGATTGATGAGCTTTAGAAACACAATATTCAAGCATGATCCATTGTCTATGAGGACACATTTCAATTTGTGTCATGTGATGATAAATTTTAGTATATAATGGATTATTGTGGAGAGGGCCAAGGGATGACATATCACTTTGGTCAAATGTTAATTATTGGCCTACATATAGATGTCCAACCAAATCTTGGAAATTTTCTAGGATTATATCATTTAAAACTTGGGATTGGCTTAGGAATTTTGTTAATATGTTCTTATGGATAGTATACATATGCAACAAATCCAAATTAGAAATTTTTATGGAATTTTTTTGAAGTTGTTCCATAATGTCAAACATTTTTTCCTTCATAGTGGTATATATCTTTTTCTTAGTTAAAATAGTGGGTTATATGGGTTTGGTGGAAAATGGTTATGGGATTATATTGGTAATCTTTGATTTTTGAGTTATGATTACACAATTAGGACTAGATAAAAGACCATTATTTCAAAAAAATTGATGGTAGAGGGGGTGTAGATAAGATAATTCTCGATTATCAGTGCACTTGTATGTGGTCATGGGGAAATGATGAGTTATTGATATAAGGTCCAAAAGTAGTAATACTTGGTTGTTGGTTCACCTGTATGTGGTCCCAAGTCAAGGAAGGATCAAAGACATAGATGGGTTGATTGCAATTACTTATTAATGGTCCTATTTGGTTATCACTTGGTCTTGGATTAATAGAGATGGTGGAAACATGACCTCCCACAAAATTACCTACAACTTTATTATATTCATGTTCAACTATGTGGTAATTTTTTATGGGTATTAGTATCATTCTATCCTTGGTTTTATCCATTTGGTTGATATTTTTTTTATTTCTAGAATTATTGTTGTCATCTCAATTGTTGGTACTATTATTGTTATTATTCTAACCTTTGTTGTTATTTTTATTTGGTATTGTTATGTTGTGAAAAAGGGTTTTGATAGATACCTAGGTTTTGATTAGATGTAGATGCTCTATTATCTAATGTAATTTACCTATTTTATAACATATTTTCAATAAGGTTCTTGATCTACACACAATGGCATAGATTATGTCCATGAACCTGATGGTATTCATAGAGCTTATTTTCTCAATACCAATTTAGATAAAGAATACCCTTAGTGTAGCATTTGGTATTGGCTAACTAATCAGATTAGTGGTGGATATATTAAAAAACATGTATTCAATTGGTTCTCCAAGGTCACAAAAGACTTAATGAGTAGTCCCATTTCTCCTCAAAGGAGGGGTTTACAAATGTAGTTTTTGTTGTATTTATTGAGCTAGTCTAGGTTGTGCTTGCTAAATAGGTTGTTGGTGAGGAGTAATTTTCATTTACATCATAGATTAAGTAGATGGTGTTTTAAAAATTTGGACATGATGTGACATAGTTACTCCATTTCCAATAACATTCTTATTTTTATTGAATTGATTTTATTTTTCATAATTACTAGTCTGGGCTAATGTTGATGCTTGTGCATGGGCTAAATTTTGGTTTTGATTTTAGTCATCTCCTTGGTTTTGGGTCTAATTTTGGTTTTATGAGGTAATATTGATAATCCCTTTGTTAATAAGGACCTTTTAGATCAAAAAACCTTTGTCAATGATCTCTTTAAAAGTGTGTGCACGCTGTAGCTCTAGATGGTAGGATATCTCACTATGCAATTTTTTAGTAAACACAATGGTTAATTGTTTGTCTTGTAAGCTATTAGTGAATTAGCTATAAATTTATCTCCATAGTTGTAGATATATTTTTAAACTTTCACTATCTTTATATTTGTCCTAAATTAAATCTACCAATGAAATCTCATGCTCAATATTGTAGGATAAGTATTACAAAAACTAATCTGAAAGGTCATCAAAATTAGATATTGAATTCTTCAAAAAAATTGGGAACTAATCCAAATCATATCCTATTAAAATTCATAGAAACAATAGTATGAATTATATGTTAGTGTCAGCCACTAGCTAAAAAACAACAAATAATTATACTAAATGGGCTTTAGGGTCTCCTTTACCCTTGTATTTGTCAAATTTTGGTGGTTCTTACCCTCAGAGAAATGGTATTTATAGATAATCCATGTTGAATTGGTAGGAACATACAACATCCAAAGTAAACTTATTTTTTTATTTCTTAGCTTAGATAGAATCAATTACATCCTTTAATTATTATAGTTCTTAGTCCAAGAAACTGGATGGAACATTGGCTTGAGGTGGAGGCTAGGTGGTCAAAGGTGGATTACCTTGATCAAGGTATAATTTAGGAATGGTTTTTTGGTGAAGGTTTGTTTGATTAGGGATCCAAATAGGAATATGCATTCTTGGGTTAGGGTATGATTTCTAAAATTACATGCATTATGTTGTATTATTGTGGTTTGGATTTAGTATATAGGCATAGTTTTGATAGAATTATGTATGAGATAGAAGGCTATGGCTTGGGCTAAAATATTGTGACTGCTAGATTTGAGTAGGGACTTATTGCTAAATAGTTAAACATATTTGAATAAGGGGATCTTATTATGTAACAAGGCCCTATCCATAAATTTATGTCATGTTCAGAACTAAAGGTAATTGTTGCCTAATTGGTACTTGTTGGATAGTGGTACCACTTTTTTACACAAACACTTGTTGTGAAGGAGACTCTTGTTGGATGTTTGGAATTTATAATTGACCAATGGACACATGTTGTTGATTAGATAGTGTTTTTGATTGTAAAGACATGTTGGTCTCTAACTATTGAGGTGTAGTATCACTATCTAAAGAGGTGAAACATTGGTTTCCCCTACTGAGGTGTAGAATGTTCTATCTCTATTGCATTGGTATACTATATTGTTCCTATTATTATTTAATGTTAGTTGTCACCTATTGTGGTTGAGTAACATTCATCATGTTTTGTTGATCTAAGGAACTAGTTGTGTTTTACTACTTAATCCTTGTAGTTGTGTTCTTGACAAAGCAATTGGTTGAGGATTGGATGTAATTTATTATGTTTTGGATGTATAAGTTGCTACCCCTCCTATTGTGAATCACTCATGGTGTTAACTAAAGGAATTTAATGTGTACTAGTTTTTGATGTAGTTAACCCACCTTGGTTTGGATTGGATGACACTTGCATGTTATCCACTGTGATCGCGCATTTGTCTACATAAAAGCAATAGACACTTATTAAATAGTTGGGGTGTTAAACATGTCCCAAATTAAAGTACTTTGTGTGAATGGGTCTATACCTAAATTATCTTGGCTTTTCAATTAAATTAATACTCCTATTAAAGGAGTTAACTTAATATGTATAACATTTATCATGGACATGTTATTAAAGTTACATGTTCATTTCAAATAGGTTTTGTATGCTTGTTGCGTTTATAAAAAGTGGTCCTCCATTAAGCCCTTTCCTATTACAATCATACATGGGTCTTTATATGACATTGACATGAAAACTTAAGGATTACTAGAAGAGGTATGTTTAATGGTTTGATTATAAGGCATGTTGAAAGTCACTCTAACTAGACTAAGAAAATTTTCATGGGGTAAGTTTGTTATAAAATTGGCACCAACCTCTACATCTCTAATTAAAAATTCATCCTTACTTGTAAGAAAGTGAAGATCAAAAAATTAAAGATCATATGTTGATGGCATATTAACATAGTATGGTTGTTTTTGAACTTGGTCTACAATTGATGGTATGCTAGTAAGATACTACATTGTTTGTTCTTCATCCTATTTTAAGTATGGAGGCATGTCAACCAAATAGTGAGATAATAGATCTTGGATTTGTTCTCATGATTAATTTTTTTAATGAGGATAAGGATATATCTAACAAACTAATTCATCATCATCATCATCATCATAAGGGTCTTGAAAAAAGTCATCTTATGAATCCACATTATCATATCCTAGATTATACATGGTTTTAGTATGAGTATAGTGAGACATATTTAAATGAATGATGAACACTTCATAAAAAAAGGGCCTATAGTTTTATAAATTCTTAAAAATAATGTCTAAAAGCTAAATGGTTCAAACTTGGTCTAACATAGTCAACAAGTGGATTTGTATCTATAAAATGCCTATGTTAAAGACATCAAATAATAAACACATGGAAGATAGACTTCTTCCCCAAATCTAGGCACAAACATAGTTTTCAAACTGAATAAAGAATTAACCTAAGTTACACAACCCAAAAGTGAAAGATTGATGTCTAGGCTAAAATTACACAACGCATAGGTATAAATCATTCAATGTTGGGATTTGAACTTGTCAAGGCTAATTTAAAACTCAACTTAGAGAAAAATATTATTAAAAACAAACAACAAGCTAGATAATAATGAATGTCATGATGATACTAGGCATAGATCCCAAAATGCACATGCGACTTCAGTTTCAAAATTGGAATTTGGACCCAAGGAAACATGTTTATGAAACAATTAGAGCATCATAATGAAATTATCATGCTATAAATATATTATTAATGGTTTGTTTCAAGACTCTAAGACATAATACTTGGAATGAATTGGGTAGTGTAACAACACCCTTTTCAACCAAGTGATACACACACAAAAGAGTTTCTCTAAAGACTAAGGTAAAGGTGTCATATCAAATGGGTAACATTATGCCTCCTCAAACAAAGGAGAGATGTATAAATAAGACTCATTTTTTAGATGTTAAGATATACAAAATAGATAGTTCAGCTCAAGACCATGCAAGAAAGGATAATATGACAAAAACACCTAAGTGTAATGTCCTACATCCTAAAACTAACAATGTTACACACTACTATTAAATTCCATAAATATAGTTACTCTTGAGAGGATTTTTTATTATTAATACACAACCTAAAATATCATGAATAGTAGGGTTTTTAGGCCCCCTCTTATCTCAATAGTTTTTATTGTGATGTGGAACTTTAGGCTACTCACCCTACATCAAAAATATGTCTATAAAAAGTGGGGCTATTATAGACTATCAATTTTTTCCCATTTCTATATGGTCCCAAGTATGGATAACACTAGAGGTAAAATCATGTCATTTAAATCCACATCAAATGAATTGTTTTGAAAAGGTCATGTCCTTTTCATAACCACTACATCCATTACTTGCTCAATGTAGTGCAATATCTGAGTTGCCCATATGTTCTAAGGGTGAGTACCACTAATAGAGCTTGTTTTAACCTCTTAAAACAAACATCCCAATAGGTCAATCTCAATTTATATACCCCACTATGGATTGAGGTTTGAAATAATCCTAGGAGATGAATTCTTGGTCAACACTTCCCTAGGGAACCCATGACGAGGTGATGAACTCCTACTCACAAGATAACATGCATGAAAATAAAGGCAAGTGAAAATAATTTAGGGTCATTTTTGGGTCACCAAAACTATATAGATTTGGGGAGAGACTTAGCAACTTTCTTTACACATTTTTTTACCAAAGTGACAAGGGTAAAGAGTGTGCATTTTTTGTCACTCAAGTTACCTAAAGGGGATGGGGGAGAGCATACATGCATCACTCATTTTGTTAAAAAAACACTTTGAACAAATAATTATAAAACTAAAAACTCTTAATAATATGTAACTAAATGTGAAAGTTTATTTTATGACACCAAAATGAAGTATGTTGTGAAATTTTGACCCCTTGGCATTTGTTATTAAAATTTTTTAATCAAAATAAAAATTAATTTAATGAAAGAGATTTTTAAAACACCAATTTGAAATGTGAAATTTGAAATATTACAGTGTTTTAGATGTCTCCTTTTGACCTTTTCATCTTAAAAAACATGTTAGGGAATCCTTACAATTAGAAGCACATCATGAGTGGATAAATGGCTTGTCAAATCTTGCTCTTGGGTTTCTAGTTTTTTTGATATGGAGTGAAAAACTATAGAAACATAGAGAAATACTATGAATCTATTTAAGAAACTACAACTAGTTATGACAATACTGTAACTTGCATGAAAATAGAGTATTTAAAGCAATATCTATAATCTAAGCACAAAATCACAAAAATAAATGCAATATCAGTACTCTTGGAGTCACAATATTAAAATTTAACAAAATATTTCTAAATTTTTCACAATATCATAGAAGTAATGGCAACATCTCAACTTGTGAAATATAAATATTGTAATATCACTACTTTTGACACAACACCACAATTTCCATGGTAGTGATATTGCGATATCACAAGTTTTACTACAAGTCTAAATGGTTAGTAAAAATCTTGATAGTTAAACACAAAAATGTAATAAATACTATGAAATAGTGACTATAAGATTAAGGATATTATGGTAATATCAATATTCCTAAGATAAAAATCATGACTACAGAGAGAAACTTCATGAATTCCATAAAAAGATCCTTTAGCCTTCAATTTTCACCTATTCTAATTAACAAGATTAAATTTTTACATGAAAAATATTAGGAGAACGTTTTAAAAGTCCTTAGGATCAACTTCATGGGGTGTGGGTCCCACTGGGCATGCCAACATGTGAACAAGAATTATAATAGAGAGGAGGTTAGTCTTGTGTTAGTCTCATAAAACAAATGAAATAAACACACTATAATCCTAACACCTCTAGCCTTGACACTGGGGAGAACTTAAGAAACAAAAATAAATGAAATCACAATAGAAACATAAAAGAGATCAGTCTTTGACCCTCCTTGTAGCTTCGAATGGCTTGTTGAATAGCTTTCTTAGATTGTGCATCAAAAAGTCTTTGACAATTAAGCTTTCTTGGCTCCTTCTCTCCTTGACACCTTGGCTTTGATGTTGCTTGGTTTAATATTTGGGCATGGTAAAACTAATTTCATGAGTCTTATGGAAGAAATCTTGCATAATAACTCTATAATATCCAAGCTTAGAAATGAAAGTGTATGGCCTTGTATTTATAGCTTTTAGAATTAACTCTCACCCAAGGTGAGTTGAGGTTAAGTTTAGTTTTGGAATGGGTTCAAACTAACCCTAAGTAAGTTAAAACTAACTCCAGTTGAGTTAATAATTGTCATGTAATTATGATTTTCAATTACTAGGCATGGCTCTAAGATTAGATATTTAGAATATTTTTAAAGAGATTGACAACTCATAAAGGCAATGATGAAAGGTTTGATATCTTGAATTTTTGAATTTCTATTTATAAATACTCATTAATTTTAAATGCATAATTTAACTAGGCATTTAATCTTGTTTAATTAGATGAATGATTCTGATTATCATTTTAGCTCTTTTAACATTTTATATTTGTTCAAGTGCCCCACATAATGGGTCCATAGGCCAAACTAATAGTTTTTATGCCATAATGTGATTAGGGATGAATCTATGAGAGGTTATTGTTGCATAAAAGATAGTAATCCAAATAGGGATGTCTCAACATGATTCTAACCATTAATGAATGTTTCACAAGAAAATTTGAGATGTTCATTGATTATTATGATTAATTTGCAATGGCTAGTAGAAATCATTCTGAAGTTTGGTCAAAATCCAATTGTGACAAATTTTAGGTGTCTACAACAGCCATATGTACATACATGATATTTTTAATTTCAAATTTCAATGGGAATATGTCAAAAAGGCATGACCTTCTCACTTATTCCATACTCAGTATATCTAGATTAATTAAGTGGGAATGATTGGAAACATATTTTCCAAATTTACACTAGTTCTTATATTATATAGATTTAGTGGGAGAATGTCATAGATTCACCATATTTCACAATTATATGATTTAGCTACACATTTTTTTCATAGCATTATATACATTGATATTATTATTACACATATTTCATCTTGAGGCATATTTAAGGTGCATATGTCATTTAAAGGTCATATAAAACTGACAAAATAAAATAATTTTTATATTTCAAATACTACTGTGGATTATTATCATAACCAAGATTATTGATATATACTATTATTAAGCCAATCTTCTATAGTAGTTAGTTACCCTTTGGAAGTTTGAGTTGATTAAATAACTTAATCTTACCAAACTTATAAGTTAGATTTGATTAAATCATATAGCTTTACTAGACTTATACATTGGATTTAATTAAATCATACACACTCACCATATATATTGTGATTTCATTAAATCATTCACACTCACTAGATCATGCCCATATTAATATTAGATGATTGAGATGAAACCAGCTGAATGGATGTGTTTCAATTCATATTTATACCAAGTTTTGGAGAATGTTTCCTCCAATATCTATATATATGCACTTTTAGGTTTAGAATTGTCTTAAATATTATCTTCAATGATTCATAATGAGGAATCCTTTCAAATCAAATTTCCAAAAATAAATATAGTTACATCAACACATAAGTGCACTCCTAACCTTGATCCTCTTACTTTCAATCATTTCAATTTATTTCAATTTCAGATTTCATACACTCATTATATACTATAACATGCTATTAGTTTCATTTCAATCACCATAAAATCACTCAATTTAGGATCACACAAATACAAGGTGTGTTATGCACAACCAAGTACGCATTTATTTCATTTAAACTAGTAATTTCATTACTAGATTAAAGGGTTAGAATGTATATACTAAAAATCTGATTTATGAAATACCTCAGTATTATACACATGGAACATGCCTATCATGATAGTACCTTTTAGTTGTAGACCTGGCACTTCAAAAAGGCTCATGTTCACTATTTCCTTGTGCTAAATTGTTTATATCTTAGTTTTACCATTATGATTATGATGATTAGGGCTTATATACTATGGAAAAATATATAAACCATATTATTATACTTCACTACCAAATTTGGACCTATACATGTTTGCTAGCTTCCTAGACATTCGTGTCCTAGATAGACACCTACATCGATGCAAGTGTCTACTTTTTTATAAAGTGTCTAATGCATAAAATTCATCCAATATTCAAAAATAAACATATCCTAAATGTTTGCCTAAGTCTTTTAGCATGGGATATTTCTTAATGTGGTTGGTATATATATATAAGATCAACCCTTATTCATTAGTCACCTAGCAATCACCTAGAATTCACATATAACTCATAAAGAAATATACCACGAAACAATAAATAAAACATTCAAATGAAAAAATATACCCTATTCATCCATATTTTTGTATTATTCATATGAACAATATTTGCATAGGTTTGAATCATTCTATGATCAACCCATGATCCATATTTTCCAAGTTAAAAGATATGACATTACATGTCTTTTCTTATCACACATTGCATCCTCATACACACATAAACCAAAATTTAGGGGATAAATACATAATTATAATGCCCTTTTGAAATTATTGGTTACTTAGGCAACACCCTTTGATAAAGGGGTCTTTGGGGTAGCTCATCTTTGTGAGCCTACTAACCCATTTTTCCCATAATCACTCTAAAAGTGAAGAATTAGAGTTTGATAAAAAAATTTAAAAAAAAGTGAAAACCTATGTGTGAAATGTGTATACATCAATACAAATTCAACATAAAACCTATAAGGATCTAGTTGGTCACATATAGATGTAGATATTATTTTATATAGTACACTTATGTCAAAGTTAGACACCTATGTTGACATAATAGTCTAAATTCGATGCAAGTATCTAAGGCCATATAAATAACTTTTCAATAATCTTATGATTATACCATGATCATATTATAATCTAATTATATATTTTTTCATATCAGAACTATATATGAATAGAAAACCAACTAAGTATCATTTATTTTTAATTTATTGTAATATCTATCAATATGTGTATTTATTATTTTTAGCATCTCAATTGTATAAATTTAGAATACTATTTATGTAACTTTTTCTATTAAATAGCATAATCATTAGTTTAGTTAAACATCCTTATGTAAACTCTAATTTAATTCCCCTTAACCCTCAATAACCATAAATATCTAAATTTAGGGTTCAACATTTAGATTATAAAGGAGTTTGTAAAGATTATGAAGGGATACAAGTAGAATTTAAATCCTTGAATTGGGTGGTTGAGTTTAGTGTTGTTCCAACCATGTATAATCCATGAGTTTATATTGAGGTAAAACTATATTTGAGCCACTGAGAAAATTTTGTAAGATAGTGTCACCACCCTAGGTCATGACAAATTTTTATTTAGCTCATTTAAGATCCAACATTGGAATAGGGTGACTTAGCAAAGGTTGATCCACATTTTATTTTCATGTAGCCTATATGGATATCCTCATAACAATAATCATGGGTATTGAGTATCTTTAGCGTAGATATGTACATTATTGGATGCTTAGGGGGGGGATCTACCATTAGTTTTCTCACATAATTGGTTCTCAAAATGGTGGTGCTAAGTAAATTATGGATAGGTTTGAATGGTTTTACATTGGTGGAGGTGTTTCATAGATGGTTTATTTTTGGATGAAGAGTAGAGAAAACTAAGTTGGATTTCAACTTATTTTCAATACAAAGTGAGGAACTCAATTCACTAGGAATGCTAAGTTATGGAGAGAGTGGGCCAATCTTGGATGGGGAACCAACCATCTTTTATGTAAAAAAAATTATTTGGGGAGGTCTCTAAGATCCCCCTCCATTTTAATGCATTAAATAACTCATAAACTATTGTATGATTTAATATTCACTCTTGTTATTTTAATTCTAACTATGGATACATACAAATTGTATCACATGTATCCATATATTATTATTAGATAAAACCATAAATTAATTAATTTAATTAATTAACCTTTGATATTAATATAAAGTTATTAATTTAATACGAAATTTTGTGTACGTAAAATACTCTCCAAAACACTAACACTAACCTTCTTACTTGTCCATATATGGAAAAAATGATCATGTATAAGGTAAATTTATGAATACAAGTTTGTATTATAGTGCTATTAACATTTTTAGCTTGATTTCAGGGTTGAGGGGTCCTATCCCAATCACTTTTGATCAAATATCCAATTGGTCTGGGACATAATCAGGGGCATAGATCCCCAAGAGAATACCAATGAAAAATCACAACCATCCTAAGAATACCATCAATGATCGGCCATAATTTAACCAAGAATACCAACGATTAGCCAAAACTAGCCTAAGAATACCAAAAATTGGCCACAAGTATCCCATAAATATTTAACAATTAGCCACATATAGCCTCCAATACCATAGTGAGATTTGAACCTAGGTGGTACTTGAAACAATGAAGTCACTTTACCAACTCACCCACATATCATTGGTATTATAATGTTATTATTAGTAGAAGTTAATTTAATCAATTAAACTATTATAAATAATAATAAAAATATTAATTTAATAAGACTCATTGTGAAAATAAACTACTCTTTAAAAATCTAACCCTATCCTTCTCTCATGTCCATGAATGGATATAGAAGGCTAGTATACTTAATTTTTTTGTAGGATAAATTTTAGTGTCCTGTATAGAAATGAACTTGATTTTTTGGGCAAAAATCTAAGTGTGTGTTTTGAAATTATATAAAATGTTAATGTATGGTGTTTAGATGATCAGGTAAATTGATAATGAAAACATCATATGGCATAGAAGGCATGTTAATGTGTGATTATATAAAAAACCCATAAATGAGTAGGAATAGTTTTTTTTTTTGGATGATAGGTATTTTATATCGAACAATACATATTATATCATACAATAACTATGATACCACATGATAGTTATTTTATAACTTGATATCTATGTTTTCAAATACCAGTATTGTTGTCACTCATTAACATTCTTATCATTAGATACCATTAATGTCATTCAATAGCATTATTTTCATTTGATAACATAGTTATCTCTTGAAACCATAGCTATCTTATGATAGCTACACTATTGAATTATAATTGTGCTATTGGATGACATCTATGTTGTTGAATGATATGTGTGCTATTTGATGACAATTATACTACCAAATAATAGTTTTGATTGGTAACATTGTTATTGTGTGATATTTGTCTATTGACAGATACTAGCTACCTATCAATACTATCAGATTATTTGATTTTTCACTCTTGAAACTTGAAACATCCATATTGACATCCTATAGACCTAATTCCCTATAAATCAATTTAAAAACTAAGGCCTAGATACCAGCTTTTGTATAGTGGCTTCCCCAATATCATCCTCATCAAAAATGTTGTATAAGAACCTCATGTGCCTATAGATACTTCAACTAATAGAATAATAAGATGCATACAAAAACTAGGTTGAGAAGTGGATAAGGGATTTTAAAGATGCCCTAGTATGACATAAACACTACTTTACCTAATTACTTGGTTAGGAATTTTGACCATGCAAATTACATGCTCACCATGAAGGTGAAATCATGAGTTTTCTAGTTTTGGATCAGTCCCAAAGACATCCATAATTTTATCCACACATAAATATTATTCATGTGACCACCCATGCCTCACTGATAGAATAGGATAAGAAGTATCTGGAGTCTCACTTTGAACTATCAATTGAAGGTTCATACTATTTCATTAAATTTATATTATTTTCACTTATTTTTTTTTTAAATTATACATTTACTAAAAATCCTTAATAACATATTTTATTTTATTATAGGTTGGAAAAATCATAATCTAATAGGGACCTTCTTGTACAATATATGAACAATATTTTTCTTCTAGCCATGATAGTATTCTTTCAGTCTAGAATTATATTATAGGGAAGAGCATAAAACATTATAATCTAGGCTATGGTCTATATCCTTTATACTCTTAGTGGCCAAAAATTTGATTCGTGTTTGTAATTATCAAAAAATATTATCATTGATTTAAATTTTGCTCTTACCATTGATAATTGCACTTTTACATGTACCAATTATATTATTGCTTTTTACAGTGAGGTATTTCACCAATCATAAATGGAGAGAACAAATATTCTATTATTATTCATGAAGAAATAAAGCTCAAATCTATTTCTATTGTAAAATAATAGGTAAATTAATGTTTGAAACTACATTTTAAATTATTAAAAAATCATTTAATGTAATTTATTTGATTGAACTAATAGTATCCTCCTTATAAAAAATTGCAACTACTTTCAAGAAGATAGGTAGCGGTAAGAGGTTAGTAACCCATTGAGGCCTCCATAAAATTAGACATGGATGTGGAATCATCCCCTCATCCATTTACCAAAAAAAAAGGGATGCATAATTATATTATGCCTTCACCCAATGTAGTTATACCAACACAAACTCAAACCTACTCTCATGCTATCGATAATACCATTGTCTTATTCACATTATTAATAATTTCACTATACATTGAAGTTTTGGTGTTTTATATGATTCATGTTATTTCTACAGTGTCCTCAAAATCTTCCCCCCATTTTTACCAATAACCACCTTGAATTATTCATTTGAAACATAGATCTTTAGGGAATATTCAACAATAAGGTATACACTTATCAATGTTTTCTATAATATAATTATTAAACATTTACTTTATTCTCATTTTTTATTTATCTAATCTATTTTTCAATTTATAGGAACCCCTTCTCAAAGGCCATAATTTCCACCACCACCAGATCACAAAGTTATTATTAGGGGGAATGTTTATCATTTCCATCCCTAAGCAGTGGCACTATGCATTTGATAATGTTATATTTTCCAAACCTTTTTCTTGTTGGTATCCCTAACTCAAGAACCATCATTTTATAATAAATAGATCTTGATGATGAGTTTTTTGAGGTGGAGAATGGGAATCAGTATACTTTGTTCAATACACATGATATTATTTAGGGATCATAGCTTAGGGGGGTAGAGGTTGGTCACAATTAGCTTCTAACACCTAACTCTCTATGATCTAGCTCACCCCTCCCCCTCTCGATAATGATATTTATAAGATTGATGATGAGCTTACCAATTTTCCTTTAGATAATTTATTGGCAGATAATATTTACACATATGTAAAATAATTTTTTCTTGTTGATATTGAGTGTTTGAGAATATTAGAGGTAAGGGATAATGTTTTGATTCAATAAATAAATGCCCATATTCATAATTACTCCCAATAAAACCAATTGTTCAAATTGGTTGAAAATCAACCTACAAAAACTTATTTTTAATTGAATCAGGGTTTTTCTAGAGTAATAACTATTAGCAATGATCATAATGATAAATTTTAAGATGTTATGTTCATCAAGCTTGAGAATTTAAATGTAGAGGTCTATAAGTACTACAATGAATAGGCAAAAGACAAAAACTTTATGGTTATTGATGATGCAAAAAAGGGGAAGATGTGGTGAGTTATACTCATTCTAATTTGTTTGTCATTTTCATTTTAATTCTTGTAATTTTATCTAGATAATATTCATCATTTAATTATAGTAAAAATATGAACAATCAAGTGAAGGTACTTGAAGTGAAATTTCATACAATGTGAAAGAGTTTAAATGCAACTATTCCCTTGAAATAAAAACTTGTTTTATTGAACAAAAAAAATATACATTGAATAAAATCATCAAGGAACATGGGTTAGATATATAAGTCTTGTTCAAGAAAAAATCTAATATAGATCCCTCATTCCTTTCAACAAGAGATACAACAAAGGATGAAAAGGAAAATCTTGCCAATATTAATGCTACAGCCAAGGATCTTCTTCAATTAAGAATCTTAAAATATTATACAAGCCATAGAGAGGGAATGTCTTCTATAATAGAAAATTAGATAGGCACTCCATAAAAAATTTAAAAATAATCAATCAATTAGTTGTAACATGTATTTATAATGTAAATATAGTAATATTATAAGATGATCAGTTTAAAATATAAATATATATTTTATTTATGGCTTTTCAAAGATGCATTGGTTTTTTGATGTCCTTTATTTGTTGATGTTAGATATTATCTTGAAATATAATGATTTATTTGTTATTAACTTTACTACATTATATGCATGATATCTATTTTTAAATGTGAGTGTTGATTTTTAATTTAAATTATAGTAGTGTTGCTTTATAGTAGACATGTTTTGATGACTGTATTTTTGTAAAAATAATTTAATTTGATTAATATAATCACTATATTTCTATAATTAAAATGAAAATTGATAATGGTTAATGTTATTAACATATGAAACTAGTCTTCCCAAATCTCAATATTATCATTTGATTAATAAATATATTATTGTGTGATAATTATGTTGGTTATTGATAAGAGAAATGGCCATGTGTTATTTTATTAAGATTGACCTTGAAGGCAAAGAAAGGATTCTTGTAAAGTTGTCTTTATGGATTTTTTTAATAATCATGGGTTTTGAACCTAAAATTCTTGTTTTGTTTTTCTTTTCATTATTGTTAATCAATAATATTTTATTAATATCTTATTAGTGTTATTAGCATGAGGCAATGTTTATATATCAACCACATGACAAGTGGTAAATATTTAGCAATAAATTACTATATAAATATGGTACTTATGAGAAGGTTGATTTAAATTTATTATTGGTTTTATCTTTGCATAATAAATAATTTGACTATGAATAACAAATACTATAATGTAATAAATTTTGCAATACCTTAATTATCAAAGATATTAGTTTATAATAAATACAAAAAATATGAAAATTGGTAATTAATTAGATTGCAATGTTTGAGTTTAGAATACATATAGAACTAAAACTTTGATAGTTGAAACAATACTTTTACAACTTTTTCTTTGATGATGGCATATGTATCTATATTCCTAGAGGCATTTTTACTATTAGAATTAATTTCATCTATATTGGTGGTTGAATTTGTGACACCTATTCTTTCATTTAGTGAAATCAAATTTACAATTTCTGTTTCATAAGGAAACCCATATATAAGATAATGGGAAACATACAACCTCAAATAAGTCTCTAGATTTTAATCCAATCTATTTCAAATTTTGGATTTAACAAAAGATAATACACTAAATACCCTTTCATCTTCCGTAGATCCCAACATATTTATTTAGAAAAGTTAATATAATAAAAAGTATTCAATGATATTTTCCTATAAGATGTTATTGGGGTAAAGTTTTTTCCATAGCCTCGTAATAACACCACTTTTCATTGGTTCATTTAAAAATCCATATTGATCAATCATTGTAAGTATAAAATGTGTTGATTGAGATCTCAGTAAATCTTTTTTTAAAATACCTTTAATTTCAAATCCATTGATCTCCACAGACTTGTTGAAATTCTTAACAAGACTACCCATGTATCTGACAAATAAATTACTTGTTAGTTCTTCACCATTTATAGTGTTCTAAAATATTGGATTCATCACGCCCATGGCTTTAAGCAAGTCATCCTTTTTAAAATTATCTTGAATTTTGGTAGATAGTTTTTTTGAAATATTTATTAATTTTAGTTGCATCTCATAAATAATAGTATCATATAGTACTCATGTTATAGGGACTTCTTCAATTTCTTCTCCTACTAAATCAACATGTCTTTGGAATCTCCTTTCCATTAATAATGACACAAAGATGACCATTTATTAAACTTAAAATAGATATTAGGGTCTTTAATATCTGTTAAAATTTGTCAGCTGCCAAATATAAGGCCTTTAAAATTTTCTTAAGAGAATTATAACATATCTAGAGATTGACAAACCCATTTTCTTAATGGAATGAAGTTAAGAATATATTTAGATATCTATTATGATTTTTTCATCAAACATTTCATTTCTATCAACATAGATATAATACCACATAATTTTAGAAAAGTTTCTAAATATGTTAAATGTTACAACAAATCTCTTTCCTTATCAACTTTCATCTGGTATTCAAACATAAAACTTATGAATGATGGATATTATTTAAAAAGTTTGCATGTTATCTCATACATAGAAATTCATCTTGTATCAAGATATTTTTAAATAATTTTACCGTTAGTCACTCTAATCACAAATTTAGGAAACTCAACTTATTTTTGGATTTATTGATATGTATACATGAAAGTCATGGATAATCTCTTCTAATTTTGTAACATTTTCAAATGTGCTAACAAAATTTTAATAAAGATTCATTCTATGACCCATGAAATGAATTACAATCATATATGGGGAAACTATTTTTTGTAATCAAACACAAAGACTAATTTTATGCCCTTGCATCATAGATGCACCATTAAAACTAACACAGACTAAATTGTTAGCTATAACATATTCATCCATCCCATCTATATCATTTAAATTATTAATAATTAATATATAAAGGTTTTTAGTATTATAATTTTTGATCATTTTATGTATATCTAATAGACGAGGTTACCTTAAATGGTTATGAAAAGTATAAACATGAATGTAAACCCATGATGTTTTGTCAACTAATGTGAAATCATCAATTGATACTGAGATAAACCACATTTTTATTTTCATTACAAATCCTCCCTCTCAATCATAGTGAGACATTTTACCATTATAAAATCACTACTATCTGAATAATGGGATTGTGTAATGTTATGAAATCCATTATTTTGGAACAAAATGTTATAATTTAAAAAATATGACATATGTCTACTTTTTTGTAGAATGTGATAGATGGTAGATAAATGTATATTTTTGGCATAAATATTAGATTAAATTTTCCTAAATGATATGTTATTTTTCATCCTTTCTCAATCATATTTCATAGACATTTTAGATGATATTCATACTCTGATGCATACCTTACATGCATGCATTCCATTGCATATTTCCATCTTTGTGTTTTTTAAGTTTGTCCATTATTTCTTTTACCAACACATATTTTCCTACAAGATTTCTCAATTGTGTCCAAATTAATCTATATTTTGTGGTCCCTTCCTTGTTTTGAACTACATATTATACATCTACATTTTGTTAGGGTATCATTACCATTTTTTTATTCTACTAGTTCAATGAATGGATATTTATCTACCCAGTCAAACTTAAAAGATCTTCTAATTCTCCGTGTACTTTTATTATAATAAAAAAAATTATTAGTGCAGTCATCAACTAACATTTTTGTTTGATGAGTACAAATATCATCTGGTATTTGGATCTCCTTATCAAGATTTACATCCACTTTCTTATTCGTTCACATAGAATTCTAAGTTAAATATTTAACTTAAGTTGGTGTTTTATGAGATATAAAAGTAAATTCTTGTATTTCCACCTCATCTAAGTCATCTTATTTGTAATTTTCCTATACTTGAGGCATTGCATAGTCATATGTAGGAATGTATTCAACTTTTATCATGTCATCATAAATAATATCTTCAAATGGTTATATGTTATTAATTCATTTATTCAAAAAACCATTAACTAGGGGTTATACATTTGAGAGGATTTACCTTTGAATTATTATCCAACCTTAATATGAAAATAAAAATGAATAAAAATACATTTCATAATTTAGTATATTACCTATATTTGGTGTGGATGTCAGTTGTTTTGTGTTTTTTTTTGGCTAAAAAAATAAGATAAAAAGGTTTTTTATTGGGTAATTATCCCAAACCCTTAACATATATAGTAGATGTCATGTAATCAATTGATCATAATGTAGATACTAATGTTATCAAGTGATACCAGTGGTTTTAGGTGACACCAATGTTTTTGGGAAAAACTAATGTTATCATAAAACACCAATGCTATCAGGTGACACCAATGTTATCGAGCAACACCAATGTTGATGTATGATAGGATTATTGGCACTCTAAATGGATGTTATTGTGAAAAAATATTATTAGTAGTCAATAAAGGCTATGATAGGTGATAATTTTGTAGGCAAGTGATAGCTATGTTGGCAAGCAACACAAGCAACCTTTAGATGGTAATTATGTCAATATGCTTCATAAAATCAGTCCTTGAATGATTATATATTACATATAATGGTGAATAATATCATATTGACTTTTGATAGAGTGGTGAATTATATTTTTATTTATGAATTTTATTTTAAATAGTAGGTGAGCTAACCTAGAAAATAAACTTACACCCACATAATTTAGGTAAATCCACATTATTCACCACCCCCTAAAATATCCAAACACCAATTTATAAAAATGAAATATTCATGAATTAATGAAAAATGACCATTAAATTTTACCCTAATTTATGGACGTAAGTTTCTATTATAATCTTGGTTTATTTATGTGAAACTTTGTAATATAAATAGGTAGTAATGGTACCAAAATAAATAATGTTTTTTGTCTTTATGATATTTATCTTTTGAATTCATGAGGGTGATATAATTAAGTAATTTTACAATATTTTGGCACCCATCAATTAATTTTTACATGGTATTAGATCTATTTGGAAGTGTGCTTCCTATATTGATTTTATATGAAGTGTCTTCACTTATGTTGTTTTCATGTTTAAAAAAACAAAGGTATAACTTTTTTTATTTTCTTACATTCTATTATTTTCCCTGTTTAATATTATTTTTAGTGTTGTAAAACAACTATCCATTATACACTGTCACCTCTCCCTTAAAGGATATTTATGAATAAAAAGTGGACAAAGTAGTAGGGTACTAAACATTTAGAGTTTTTTTAATGTAAAATTGATATATATTATAAATCTTATACCGAGAGTTTTAAAATATTACACAAAGCTATAATTTTTGGCAAAGTACTATATTTTTAGCATGCAATGTGAGGTATGTTTAACCAATAACCATGCCTTAGAAAAAACCATTTATATAATTATATTCCAAATGTATTTTGTATATTATAATATCCTTGGTATTTTTCTAAGCCATCAATAATCTAAAGTTGTGATATATTAATAAATGATTAACACCAAGAAGTTATTCAATTCATACTTCAAATAAAGAATAATGGAACTATGAATAATGTAAAACCTTCATAGTTAAATCTCTAAAATATTGGGTCAAATTTATTGTTACAAACAAGATAAATATATCAAAGAACCCAAAAACTATACACACCCTAACTTATTTATTTCTAATCAGTCTTAAGTTTATATGGTAGAAGATTGGAAAATATACACAAGTTCACTATTCCAATTCAAGATAGTATGGTGAGATGTTTTAAAAATGATAAATATTGGAAAATGACTCTGTTTAAAGATTTCTCTCAAGATAAGAGGAATTTGACCATTTTTACATTAACTCATTACAAGAAATATTTAGAATATTGTTTCCATAAAATTAGAAAACAAAATCTAATGTTTTTTGTCTATAAAACAACTACACCATTATGATGCTCTCATCGATATAATCATTTTGATACATAGCTGAGGAGACCTTTTAAAAAAATCACTTTTTCATCGACTATACCTTTATGATCCTCTTATTGAGCTAATCATTTTGATAAATAACTATATAAACCTTTCAAAAAAATGATACATTTTTCATGTACAAAAAATAATTTCATGAAAAATTATTCTACAAATTTCTATACATTCACATTCAAACATGAAAAAATTGGTAGTTACACTATTAACTACACACAATCTCTATACATAGAAGGATTCCATATTAGAAAAGCTTAGATGAAATGGTTTTTACTAAATTAAACACACAAATGTAATCCTTAAGTAATTGACAATGTTTAATCTTGACATTCTATTAACTTGTAATTTATGTGGGATAATTTACTATTCCATTTACTACCTTATAATTAGTGAAAAAATCATTTAGGCATAGGGAAAATTTTAGTGGCCAATAATAAAATTAACTTGGGGTTTTTTTAGGTTAATTTGTTTTGAAATTATGGTGAATTAATTTAGAAGGTGGGTAATTTTGTAGGTGAATCAAGTGTTAGAATGGGGTGATTGATAACAAATTAAAATGACGGACATAAATGTATATTACTGATATAAAATGAAGGTGATTTACATAAAATGTAGATGATTGATAGAAAATATAGATAACTGATAGCAAATATAGATGAGTGACAATAAATGTATATAATTGACAATAAATGTAAGTGACTAATAATAAATGTAGATGATTAATATAAAATAAATATGATTGAAAACAAATATAGATGATTGAAATAAAATTTAGTGATTGACAACAAATGCAAGTGATTGAAAAAATTTATAGGTGATTGACAACATATGCAAATGACTGACAATAAATTCAGATGATTGAATGTAATTGGCATATCTAATATAGTATAAATAATGGTGAATTCACACATATTTACATTTTAAGTACCAAAAAAATACATTTATAAGAATGTAATTTATTTTAAATAGTAGGTGAGCTAAACCAACTTACATCCTTAAAACTTAGATGAGTTTGTAGCATTGACTACCACATAAAACTACCAAATTTTAATTTATAATATTATAAAATTCATGAATTAACAAAAAAAAATTATAAACTTTCCCTATTTATGCATCCCTTTTATAATTATATGTTATTTTCATCCATATCTCAATAATCTTTATCCTTTTGGGATATGACAACACTAAGCAGACAAGGTGGAAGTACAACCTCACCCACTAGTGTAGTTTTATCCTCCACACTCTAAAAATAAATTTTAAAACTCAATACATTTAAAATTACCCCTCCTACACTTTTATCAAGGTTATTTAATAATAATATTTTAAATATTCATCTATATAATCACATCAAAGCATCTCAAAACATCATCTTAAGAATCACTAGGAAATTCTACTATACATTGAGAGAAATAACACTTTTATTTATAATTCCAATTCTTATCTTATTATAATAGTCATAATCCAATTATTATTTCATTTAAGGTCTCTCATTATCAAGCATCTAAAACAATCTATCTAGTTGTATTCATATATAAAATATCAAGATTCACACACTCACTTTAAGAGGCATGGTTGAGGCCCCTTAGGGATATGAAATAAGGACTCATATTATGTGTGGTTTACTGAAGATAGATTAGAAATTACCATTACCTAATTACACCCTTTTTATTTAATTTATATTTTCTTTATTGTGTAAGAGATAGAGTTTTGATTTTATATGTATTTCATGTGGTAAATCAGGACATACAATCAATTAGAAAGTCATCATAGATAGGTGTACACAAAAATATCAAAAAATTAATCACACATTAAATGAGGACACTACCATGTTTAATATGCAAGGTTGAAATATATCCCTATCCTCATAGCATGGCTTTGTCAGCACTATTTGATTTTTTTTTTTCAATTGCAACATAGTTCAAGGGTCATTTTATTCAATTTTTAGCCACAATTAACCTACATAGTTAGCATATAATTAGTTTGAGATAGGTTTTCATATATTTTGGTCAATTTATTGTTTATAGCTCATTTCCATTTTTTAATTATTGCATTACATATTCAGGTCTATATATTTTGTAGATATAAATTATTTTTAAATAATTTATTTTTCTTAGCATTTCATTTTTAAATAAAAATAAATAAACATTCTAATAAACTTATATTTTATTTGAACATTACTCATTTTTTACTTTATTTTTGTCCTAGTATTTTATTAAAAAAATATAAATTATTGACACTAAAATATAATATCATTCAGCTTCAAATATAAATCCAACACCATGATTCAATCTTATTTTACCTTGGATTCAATTTAACACTAAATAAATTATCTTGTCACTTTGGATAAAAATGTACACTAAATTTATTTATTTCAGCCTTGGGATGAATTTTTTAATCTCTCTATACACATTACTTATTCAATTTTATTTTCTATTTGTTTGTTTCTTGTTTTTAGAAACTATGTTTTGATAATTTTAAAAATATTTAATGACTGTCATTATGGTCTAAGTGGTGATCTATTTATAGGTACCATGGTGTGAAGGTTACTTCCCCAATACTAAATCCAAGGTACAACACTAAACATGGATTTTATTTTCCATGTACCTCATGATACATTGGAAATTCCTAGGGTCCCTTATTTAAACCATAAGAATCCATTATTAGCCATTTGGTTTGTGGTGCACCTGAGAGGATCATATCACCTAAGGAAGTTACTCTCATCATACCCTCATAGAAAAAATAGTGGGATATAAGCATATTTTATCCTCTATAGTTATATAACTAATGAATTGGGCCAACACTAGTCTACAAATGAGTGACTATAATTGAGAACCCACATAATAATTAAAACCCTTACCTATATCACCCATTATACCTTGATTTTTTTATTGTATTATCTTCCTAGTAATTATCTCTTTTGTTCATAGAAGATTACTAGATATAATTTATTTGTTTATTTTTTATGTTTACTATATTTAAATTCCTTTCATATATCATGGATAGTCAAAGTAAATATGATCATGGTATTCATCATCTACATAAATTATTATTTACTCATGTTATTCCATTTAATTATGATTATGAATGGACATACTAAAATAATAAAAAACATTAGGGTATAATCATATATAGATGATCTTGATTTTTATGGTGTAGAAATAAATAGTCAATATGATTTTGATGCATATTTGTAACATGAATACATAAACCAGCTATAAAATTAGATCTTGAGGAGATAAATACACCTCTTGACTCATCTTTGAATCCCTATTTAGATTCATCTCGATAGTATTATATTATTTCACCTTTAGATTCCTCTTTAGATCAGTATCTTGATCTTCTTTGGTTTCACCCATAGATTCATATTTAGGGAAACCTTTAGATTCCTCTTCAAAGTTACCTTGAGACTTCTCTTTGGATTCATATTTAATATCCATTATAGATCTACACTTAAAATTTACCAAGGTTTATCCTTTACCTTCTTCCTTAACTAATAACATAGGGTAAAGAAATAATTCTAAAAATGAATATCTACTTTGTCTTAAATTGTCACCTATTATCCCAAAGGAATAAATTTATTATTTCACACCTAACCTCTCTTTCCACCTTGCTAATGCACATTATCACATTTTTACTTATAAAATAAATACACACAATAATTTCCTTAAGAAAGATAATGTGCATGAAAAAATTCTTATTTCTCCCCACCCGCCCCCCCCATCCCCCCAGGTACAAACTAGTGTTAATAGTAATTATGTCATACCTCCTTTATAATTAATAGATATTTATTATACATGTGATTTCTCTTCCCATTTTTTATCCAAGGAGGATGAACTTATTTCCTTTTCCTTTCGTACATCACAAGCTAAATTTCAAAATAATGACACTAAAACATCTTATGATATTTATCCCACTTCAACCTCATTATTTTATCCACATGATGATACTCTTATTCCATAATCTCATAATCATAGCATAGAGTTTTCAAATGATAACAATGCATATTTTTCTAATGATATTTATTTTAATGTTATCAATAAATAAGAATGAAATGATTCATTTATATTGAATGAACCTCCTAAACTAAATGAATCTTTTTTCCTTCCTCCTTTTTATCCTATTATAACTAGTATTCCAATTATAAGATTAACAAAACAATTGAACCTCTTAAGAACCTCAACATGCCTCCCCAAGAAATCACATTATTAATTCATATTGTAAGATATTTTTAATATAGAGTAAATAAATTATCCTTATAATTTAAAGTGTCTCACGTTTGTGTAGATTCCAATGTGGTCCATGGTAATCCTATTATGTGTAATTTTTTAGATTCACCTTTGTCTCCCAACATCAAAATGCCTATGTTTTAAACATTTTATGGAAGTGTATACCGTTACTTACATATTAGAGCTTTTAAAGACACTATGAATGGTAACAATGATATTAAAATGTTATTAAAATTATTTACCAATATCAATGTGGGATGTGCACTTGTTTGAATTCATTTCCTCCTAAGTATAACTCTCAATACTTATCTATAACTAGAACAATCTTTCTTAATCCAATACTTTCAAAATTAGGGACCTAGGGTCACTTATGAAAGGTTACCTTATATACATCAAGGAAAATTATAGTAAGCTTTTGATTAAATTTTGAGATTTAATACTACTATGTGTTCATTAATTCACCAACTAACTAATTTTTTACTTCAATATTTTTTTCGTAGAGGTATAACTTATCAATTTAAATATAAACTACTCCATCATAATCTTGAGTCATTTTTATCTCTTTATTATGAGTCCTTACATTAGAATAATAATTAAGTCTTATAAAAGTATCAAAAAATATGAATTGGGACATTGATTTACATACACATGTAATGAAGTTTGATCACCTAATTTTGACATACAAATTCCCAATAACAAGACACACCTTGATTTTCATAATCCATCGCATAAAGTTAAATACACTAGTGAATAAATCAAATTCCACATAAAAGCAAAGAATCCATTTCTAAAGTTACTAATCATAATAAGTCATTTCCATCAAGGAGGATGCAACCACTCAATTTTTTCTCTCAATGTTCATCCAAATGATATTTTAAATACATCATTGGACAAAACGTTCATAAAACTACTCCCTTATTACTATCACCCTCCTCATTTATTGGAGAAGATTAAGGGACAATAATTTTTCACTTATCACATAATTAATGGATATTATGATAATTATTGTTATGTGTTTCAATAAAATCTCAAATAACTTCAAAATAAACTAATTATCTCATTTCAAAAAATGATCATAAGCTAACGAATTCTTCATCTTTCTCTTTCAAATATCCAAATCCTAAACAAAATATTTCTCAACAATTTATAATATATTATACATTGGTTTCAAAACATTTTATTGATTTTAAATACTGAGATAATGATATCATTAATAATTCCTAACATAAAATATCCATAACAAAAATACACTAATGAAATATATTTCTAATGTATCAAATTTACAAATTTTGAAAGAGCTTACTAAGTTGCCTACACAATAATGGATTCCTAAAGTGAAAAAATCACAAATTGAGAATATTAAATAATTCAGATAATGAATCAAATCCTACAAGTAAAAATAATAATATTGAAACTGATTATTTAATATTGATTTTCCCATCAAGTTGGAAATTTACTTAAATTGTAACGATACAATTTTATAAGAGATAACATGAACTATGGATAAATATATCATATCAACATAACTCATACATAAGCATAAACAAAAATTTAAAATATTTATTATAATCCAAAAGCTTCAACATAACATAATCCAATATATATTATCAATCAATAATGGGTCCTTGGACCTAAATATCTAAGACATGGTCTATTTCACATTGGGAGCATGTACACTCTTATCTATATCAATCATTTGTGTTACATTAATTTAGAACCTTTACATGGATTATTAGAATACCTCCCATATATTATCTTATATAAGCATTTAATATTAATATTTTCATAATATTAAATTTCAAAAAATGTTCAAAAAATTAAAAAAAATTCATATATGAAAAAAAATCAAAAAAATAAAACATTTTCAAATTTTCAAAATCAGAGCCTACAAGAATTTTTAAATGTTATTAGCTTACATATTTACACACATTACCTATTTAATGTCAATTAAATTAAATTTTTAATTTATTTTCAATACATGATCCTTTTCATGAGGTATATGATTGTGTTATAGGGCATAAAATTTGCATGTTTTTTAAATGTCTGGATTCCATTTTTACCCAATAACCTTACTAATTTGTGGGCATTTCTTTTTTATCTATGAACAATTCAATGGGTTGTATCTATCCAAAACTTATATAACATGATCATATAATATTTTTTCTAATCACTCATACATTTACATTTTGTTACATAGATATGCTATTTGCTAACAATGATATTAATACATATGGTTGATGTAGACTAGTCTCATTTTATCTATGCTTATTTTATACTCTTACTTTACTACATGTTAATTTAGGGATTTATTTATAATTTTTATGTCCCTTGACCATGTATTTGCATAAATTTTATTTCTTGTATGTCATAATCATATCATTTATGTGTCGTTAGCCTTGTGAGTCTATGTGACATTCACATGTGCCTTGTATGTGGCCCTTGGGCCTTATATGTGGCATTTTATTCAATTGTGCGACATGGTGTGACATTGATTATATATTAATTTATTTCTAATATGGTTTTATGATTCATATCATGTATTATTTATATTTTTACTCTGTTGACATGATACATATCATGCACATATTACTAATGTGATTTAATGGTATATTTATCTAACACATGTTTTTCAAGTTTAATGTTATATTTAATGTGATGATGTAATACAACTAAAATGATCAAATTAATAATAAATTATTACATATTTAACATATTATATATTTATATTTTTAGATAAGTAACTTGTATGTTATGTATCACATCTCAAAAAGGTGGCATCAGATTGGGCTTACCTTGATAATTCATACCTCATGAGAAAAATATTTCAAATTTATGATAGTATACAATTTTTATATTTCAATATGATTCAACATTTTCATATTTTGGGGGAATATGACATGCATGTGCACTCATTTATATAGTTACTTAAGTACACATTCACATATAATTGATGCATATGCATGGTCATGTGAAAAACATTTACAGGTTTCAAATAGTTACAAGTTTCAAGCTTCAAAAAGTTAAAGGTTCAATTGTAATTATTTATCAATTTGGTAAAGATACATGGGGTATGATATATTTTATGATGTAATTTTTAATTATGTCAAATGTCCCATGGATTTACACCCTCTCATTTTAGGACTATTGATACAACCCATCGAATGAGTTATGGATTTGGGATCTCCTATGTAACCTACTGAGAATAAATCTAAGGGTATGCAGATGTTACTACTCAAAAATTGAAAAACCCTTATCCAAAAATTATATTAATTATAGGAATATTTTCCACTCTCACTAATATGGATCTTAATAATATTAGCTTGGGACACATACAATTATGTCATGTGAAAAGGAAATAAATATCAAAGGGAAAGAAAGTAAGGCAAAAAATATGTTCCTCGAAGCTTATCGATGCTTCATTTATAATCTATAAGTGCTAAGGAATTACCTCTCAAAAGTTATCTTTACTTAATTTTCAAATCCTAATTAAATAGGGTAGAAAATCCAATAAAAATCCTATAAAGAGTATGATCCCTAAAATATTATCTTTAAAATGAATATCCATTAAGTTTTTTAATAAAAAACTATTTTTATGACCATTTACATAAATGAGATAAACTACAAGAATTAATAAGAATAGAAATCAACTCAACCAAACTAATCACATATATGATAATCTAGATTCATATCATATTCCATGAAAATAATTATCATTCAACAAGATACACTAATAATTAATAAGGCATTGACTATGAGAACTAGATGATCATGAACATTTTCTCATATTTAGTTAATCTTCTATGTTATGTATTAAAAATTATAAGAATTTTATAATATTTTTGGGCCTAGATATAGTACTAAAGTAGTCATGATTTTCCAAAGAAAATATGCCATGATTGGTAGCATCTATAAATTAGTTACAAAAAATACAAGGAGATCATCATAATAAAATAAATAGGTAGTTAATCCACTATTCAATAATCCTCATATTTAGTTAGGAAAATTTGTCCCTCCTCATCCTCCCAAAGATATCCTCCCTAGACTATTTTTCTTTTTCTCCTCTAGTTTCCAATTCTCTAAGAAATATTCATACTACCCTCATTATTAGTAATATCATGGTACTTTTAAAGGTGTCATTTTAGTGCTAGAATGAATGAGAATGAGATAAATTATGAAACCTAGAGGAGTGGGATTAGGGGCACTAGTATGAGAGGTATCTAATTGTGAAATAGTGGTTGAGCTAGGAGATAGATCTTGCATGACCTTTTAACATTATTGATAATAAACCCTAATATTAGGTAGGTTGATGATAGTCAAATTTAATATCACTTTGATCTTGCTTAAATGGGTTACATGTTGCAGAGGAGAGTGTGAATGAATCCTTTCATAGTATTATCTCTCTCTACCTTCTCTTTGTAATATCCAACTAATTCAATCACCTACTCACTTCATGTTTTCTTGAAAGTTTTTTCCCTATTACTAAACTTTAGCATGAGGTTGACCAGTTTGATAGATAATTCTGTGATGGAATATAGTTATCCATCTAGATTAAATAAATATACAATCATTGACTAATATAAAAGTTACAAGATTAAATGAATAACATTTTTAATATGGTATACTATAAGTTTCATCTCCCCAACCCATTATTTTAGCAAATTATTCATGTGAATCATCTATCTTTAGATCATCCCTATGTTATAAAGATTTATGAGGTCTAGTTGTGGTAACTTTTCCTTGATAATATATCTAGCTAGGTGTGATAATTTGATATCAAAATTGAGAACATGATCATGAAACCATTTCACATTAATATACCATGGGTCACACTTTTTATCTTGGCTTACCAACATTATAATACTATATCATATAAGGATTATAGATTCCCTTCACTTTAGTAGTGATTTTGTTTGGGACTATAGATTTTATCTAGGTGTTGGATCGTAAATTTTTTAGTAATATATTACACATTTTGGATTCATAACATGTATAATTAAGGGTGTGAGAATAACATGATAAATAATGGTGTAGAATATAATGGAGTAAAACAGAGAGACATTGAAGAACAACATAGAATACCTTGGCACATAAGAGCAAGTTACATAAGATAAATAAATAGAGA
Organism: Torreya grandis; assembly: GCA_037957365.1. Taxonomy (NCBI): domain Eukaryota; kingdom Viridiplantae; phylum Streptophyta; class Pinopsida; order Cupressales; family Taxaceae; genus Torreya; species Torreya grandis. The sequence continues at coordinate 86,648 of JARHVA010002018.1, forward strand.
ATGATTAAATTAATATGTGGGACTTGAAAAAGTGTAAGACTAGGACTAGGCATAATAAGTAGAGATAGTTACAAATGAATTTTTGAAATCATTAAATATTAATTAATTAAAAATATAGCATCAATTCATGAATGAGGAGGAATATAACCATGAATGTCTAGAATAGAGATAATATATAGGGGTTATTAGGATTTAATCAAAAGGACTTGAGTACAACTATTTGCAATGGCTTCTTTTTCTAAAACACTCATTATCTTGTCATATATATTTTATTAATCATTTAATGTGAGATGGGTCAGCCTATGTATAAATACACCTTAACTTTGTTATGAACTTTAATAAGGTAATTTGGAGAGATAAGTGTCTTAGGAGGTGTGAAATGGATCTTATCCATCAACGTCATCATTTTTGGTAGTTTGAATCATATTGCAGTCAAGAGATGAACGGTGAGAGAAGGTGCACCAAGAGTGAGTATCCTCTTGGGTAATGAAAGTAAGAAGAAATAATAACCCATGTATCATATAAATAAATTAAGGTTGTGTAAAATATTTATAATATGGAATTTTATGATTTTAATAATGATCATATAAGACTAAGGATAATAGGTGAAATATTGTAACAAAGTCCACTAGATACTAAACTGGATCAGCTAGGTAGGAATTTAGGATAAAGAACTAAATTAGTTAGGTGGTACACAATTGACCAAATAGTATTTTAGGAAAAGAAAATAAATTGGCCATGTGATATAGGGTAAAATATGTTGACTAAGTTTGTAAGGAAGGCCAACTAAATATCTGATAAATGACATAGTAGAATGGGTTAACTGTGTTTTATGGGGAAGCACAATGACCATCCTATGAGAGACTAGGTGTGATAGAATAATTGTATTATATATAAGGATAAAAATACTATCTTGTGAGAGATTGGGTCAAATAGAATGATTGTGATCTATGGAAAGGAAACTATAGGAGACAAACTCGAGTGGGTTGATTGTGTTCTAAGGATAAATATAGGTTTTAACATTTATGACTCTAGATGATCTAGTTTTAATTAGTAGATAAATTTTAATAAACACATACGCAACTAAATTAGCCTATTAAATCTGGTTGTGACACATATAATAAACCTTATACCAACACCATCTAATATAATTTTTGTAATATATCATATAATTGACAAAGATTAGGTAAAAATGTTGAGAAATAGAAATTTTAATCTATAGAATCATTCTTGAATGTTTTAAATTATATATTTAAAAATAAATGTGATGTGACATTTAGCTTTAGAAAGAAACAAGAAAGAGTAATCTAAAGTTATTTTTAGGTTGTTAATGATGAAAGGTATCTATATTAGTGATTTTATTGGCTTAGTATTAGAGCCTAACATCTCACTTCACAATTCCATTATGATAATGGTGTTGGGTGATTTTCCAATATATACCATCAACCACATATTTATACTCATCTAGAAAACCAAGTCAGCTTCCCCCTTGGTGATGAAATCTAAGTAGGTATACTTTGGATAAAAAAATTTAAAGTTTTTTGATATTTTTTGATTTGGTAGTGTGTGAATAAAAGAAAAAACAATGTGACTAAATTGATAAATTAAACTTTCCTAGTTATACTGTGTGTGTTACTTTAAGTAATCAAGTAGAAATATGAAAGATGAATTAATTACTACCAATGTGAGTTAATTTTTTTCTTGAATAGTATTGGGTTTATTTTGTCGAATAAGTATGCAAATAGTAATTAAGATAATCAACTTTATCATTTTTTTTATTGAAGAATAGGCCAAATAAACATAGCCAAACAAGTCGACAGAGTCTCCTTGGAAAGATGTAACTACAAAACTAATTTGATCCATTTAACTTATTTTATTGTAGGTTTACATTTTTACAGAACTAAAAACTATGAATAACATGACTGAAATTAAGAAGAGAAAAGACTAAGTTGGTTGGAGTGAGCCTAATTATTTAATAATGATGAATTGTTATTTTCATATTGTCATCTAAATGAAGATTTTTAGCCTACTTATATAGTTGACTTGGTTAGCTTAGTTTAAATCTATGTATGTAGGAAATTAAATTGAGTCGATCAGATTAATCTAGTTGTATGTATTTGAATATTACTTACACATATCTAAATAGAGTCAATCAAAATATTTTTTGTGTTAAAAACTACACACATAATGTTAAAACTAATTTGATAGAGTCAATTTAGTGATATAATAATGAAATAAATAATAAATTAAAGTGTAAAGGAAAACCTACGAGGGTTAGTTTCATGTGTGGTTCACTAGAATGTATATAAGATAAAGTGAAATTGGTCTATAAATCAATCATATCTCAAACAAGATGAATCAAACTAGGTATTCTACTTGTTGGTAAATTTATATAATTGATGTCATGGCCAATATGGATTTTCTTTACCTAATTAATGGGTATATTACCATACAATAACACTAGAGAGGATTTCAAATCCTCTAGTTGAGTAATACCACATAATAACCCTAGCTAGGTCCTATGGTTTGTAACAAAGTAAATTAAATCTAATCTAGTTCTCAAAAAATCTTGTGGCATAAATGGTGGATAATACATACAAAAAATTAATATCAAATAATAAGTCTAATCAAGTCAATGTAGAGGTAATCATAATCATGGAGAGACAATACATTCATAATCCATTATACATGTAAATATATCTACTATTAAAAGATAAATAAGAGTTATGAATACTTACCTTGAAGACTAACCCATAGAGTCTCAATCTCTCCCTTGACCAATGGTGATTTATAATAGGTTGTTATATTTTTTAAGGATAACAAGGATAAGTCATATCTAGGCTAAAAGAATTATCCTATGCATCTAAAAGACCTTCCAATAAGACAAGATTCTTCTCTAATGAAATATGAAACCCTAACAAATGACTCCTCAAGTATAATAATGGATACGTAAATAAATAAAATAACACTCAATATATACATTTTGGAATAAAATGTCACTACATATTATTGTTCAAAGGAAGTACAATTCAACCTCCTAAGGCAAACATTTGAAAGGTATCTAAATTGATCTCCCATATAAATTAAGAAACTTGTGGTTGATTCTAGACTTGATAACTTTCCCATGGATGGCTAAACTTTATCATATATGAGAAACATGATTTGTGAGGAAATGGATGGGTATATATTGGTATGGGATTGGTATTTTAGCATGGGAGTTATTCTTATATAAATACATAATAATAGGTATGATGAGGTTAGTATTAAGGACATGATAAATAATGATCCCAAGGTTAAATGGGAGGATACTAGAATTTCCTTGAGAATTTTCAATAAGGCAAAAAGGCATAGTGAATACTCCCTAGCCATGGGTTTGTACCCTTTACTAGCATAGGTACCTATAGAATAAGTAGAACATACATTTATGATAGTGGAACACAATACAAATAGGACCATTTCCCCCACCACAATGAATTCTCATGTATTTGAGTTGGATGGAATTATTATAACAAATTTGGATATTAATATAGTGGATTTTGAAACTAAGTCTATAGAAGAAACTCTAGGAATACAAGTTCAAAATAGAAATTTACCATTATATTTTAAATTTTTAGTGGTTTTAAGACCCATGGATCACCTTGGAATGCCAAGTGGACAAAATTTGAGTAGTGGGAAAAACATAGGCCCCACATTAACTAATAAACCTATTTTAGTACCCAATCTTTTAGGTGATCATATTATTATAGGAGGCATAGGAGGTAATAGTGGTGGTGGTTCCAATATAGGTGTAATATGATCATGAGTTAGCTCAAGAGGAATTCATGGGCCTCTACCATAATGTTTGGGAGGAACTATAGGAGCACCACCATAGGGCCCATACCAACCACCCAATATTACCTACACTATACAATGAGATAACACTTCATCTACCTGAATATCATCTACCTGAATATCAAGGTGTCAAATATGTAGTTGAACATGTTCACAAGTATGAACTCATTCAAAAACCATGGGATATAACTTCTACTGAGTAAAAGGTAACCCAATTTTACACTACCTTATTGGTTTGTGCTCACAAATAGTATCAATTTTTTTATCCTCAATAAGCTATTGTAAATAATGAACTATTGAAGATTAATTTTATCCAATAATTTGATATCACTAAGTTTGAGAAACAAATTATTACTACTTTAAAATATATAAATCAAGAGCTCAATGAGAGTGTGTGTGTATATGATTATCACTTTAAAACCCTTATTTGATATCTATCTTTTAAAATCAATCCTACATAGCATTATCAATGTTTTTTAGGATGATTATTACTTCCTTTTTTATGAGCCTTATCCCGCAAGACCTTTATTAACCCATGTGAGGCATTATAAGCTTCCCTCTATGTTGAATCCATGATAATTGTAGATACGAGAATCATCCCATTTATAGAGGCTTAGATTGTTGTTATGGATTCTTAATTAGATAAGATTATGACCAATAATGCTCATGACATATGCAATGGCTTTTGGTGTGTTTATTTTGAAGTTGAGGGTCATAATAGGAACGATTATCCATGGAAGAATGTTCATGATATATTGAAATAGTCATGTGAGATATGAAAATACTACCATGATGTAAGGAGTTGTTCTTTGCTTCAGTCTGTCACCCAATCCAAAGTGTCACTATGATGTCAAACAAATGATGCATACACACATGATACTAATGACTATTAGGTCATAAATTAAATTTCATGAAGTACAAGAATGAGGTAAAAACAATGATTTTATAGATAATACACAATATAATGGTGGAAATCAAAATTCTAGAGGTCAAGGGAACATATGTTAAGGGGGTCATTTTATTTTTGGATATTTAGACCACTACCAATGTGATTATATAGTCTACCTAACCTATGACTTTTGTATAAATGAGCATTGACTAGAAGAATTCCCAAACTTATATGTTTCCATTACCAAATAATATAATGAAAATGGTATTGGGATGATACGGATTGTAAAAAAAACCAAATACTTACTTGATATCATGCCCTACCACTCCACCATCTAGATCTAAGGTAAATATTACTATTTGGAGTGGTGTTCATTCCCAACTAGTTTCAAATCCACCTACTAAAAAGGTTCAACATGAAGAACCTTGTGCAAAACACTATACAAATGATCAAAATTATAAATAAGTGTTTAATGATATAATGGCCTTGGTATACGATTTACAAGTCAAAATTGAGTTCTTTTAGGATAATTATGTTAACATGCATGTCCATATGCAAAGAGATATGGTTCCCATGGAATCAAGGCATGATGAGTTTTGAGAGTTGTGAAAGTTATTCCTTATTGAGGACATCAGACCCCTCCTAAAGAATTGGTTATGAAAATAAATTACAAAGGCTTATAATAATCATAATTTGAACCATGTGTGATGGGAAGAGACCCAAATCCATCTAAACATAGAATGTGACAAATATGTCCTTGTAAATTCATCCATTAATGGTTGGATGAATCATGATATGATAGTAGACATTGGCTCATAGGTTAATTTTCTAACCAAAGATGTATATAAAAAATATTTGGAACCCCACTTTTTGGTCATATCCACATGTTTTATTCATGGTCAATAAGACTCATGCACTATTCATAAGCATTCCTAAAGATGCCACTATTAACATATTGGGTGTCATGTTAAAATTTGATTTTGAAGTGATCAAGCTTATTGATGTTAATGAATTCATTTCTCTCTTAGGTAGACCTTGGTGTTATGCCAATAATTCTAACTTATACTTCAAAAATTATTATATCATCTTTAATAATGATACTCAATAGGTAGTCATTACTCTGAATAATGACCAAGGACCCCCCCTTTATGGAAACAATCAATGTTGATGAGGATCTCAAAATGATTTATAAAATCACTACCCAAAGAAATGAAAATTTAGACCCTAATCATGATGACATATTCTAATAGGAATATGTGCAATTCATTTATGATATTACCAGTATTACTTATGACCAATGGGCTCAAGGCACTTATGGTTTGATAAGGCATATTTTTTATGTCCTTAATATCCACCTAAGTTCCTCCCCTAAGTTTTATTAGTACCATAATAATTTTCACCTCATTGTTATAACACCCTTGATATTGGACCATGAATCTCATTTCTATGATCAAATTGATGTCAAAGAGTATTTGTAGCAGTTGTAAGACTATTATGTTAATTAGGATGAATGTTTTCTTGCACTCAAATTTTTATTTCAAGGAACTTCTACTCCATGTTTATATACTCATTAATAACATTTTCACACATGGGAAAAAATATGTGTAGCCATTCACTATTGCTTCTACCATGACAACCACATTCTTAACACTAAAAATCATAAAACATAAACCTAAGAGGTGAAAAAAAATGAATTGGTATTTGTGAGGAATGTATAGTCTTATCCATGGTCTTACGCTAAAAATCACAAAATAAATAAGATAATGAAAAATGATTTTAAAATAACAAACTTATGATCAAAGAGAAAGAATGGATATATGAAGAAAAAAAGTATTCACAAGTAGAAATAGTTTCTATCCATGGTATTACAATACAACTCATGAATTAAATGAAAATAAAAACCAAAGGGACATAGAAGGGAACTAAGATTTGTATATAAAATAGACTTATAAAGAGGAGATATCATTGGATAAGGATTAAAATAAATGTTATTATTATAGTATATATAACTATGAAAAAGAAAGGATATATTTAAGTCAAATATTTCTTCAAAAATTGTGGATTGGTGGGTTCTTTGATAACATAGCTTCATTAGTTTATAGTTTATATGTACTAGGACCATGAATGTATTTTACCAAGTAAGGGACAAACCATTTTTGGGCATATTTTCATTCTTTTTCATGTGTGTAATCTAATTTTATGACTAAGTCACCAACATTAAAATTTTGGACTTTGACCTTTTTGTTATGTTATTTAGTAATGCAAGCCTTATATTGGTGGTTATGTTATAAATCAAAAAAATAGTATTCATAAAGAAAATATAAAGCATAAATATGAGCTTAATGTAATTATTCATTAAAAATTATACTATGGAGAGATATACCTAAATATGGGAGTTCAACTTCTAATGATAATATTGAATTAGAACCATATACAAGTGAGAACGATGTTACCCTAGTTGAAATATGTATACTAGTATGGTATGCCCAAAGTTTGGTATATAGATGAAGGTTCCAATCAATATCAATTTATCTAATATTATTTTATAGGATTTTATTTATAATTTTTTTAGTAGCCTCTACTTGGCCATTACATTGAGGATGGTAAATTGTGTAAAATTTATGGGAACTTTTAAATTTAGCACATAATTATTTCATGTCCTTATTTTTAGAATCTTCACCATTGTCATAGATGATGGTATGGGGAAATAAAAAATGAAAAAATATTTGGTTAATGATAAATTTTAAATATTGGTTCCTATAAAATTGATATTAGGCATGGATTCTACCCATTTGGTAAAATATTTAGTATAAGTAATGATAGAGACATGTCGATCTTGTGACCAAGGTAATTTTATAATGATATTTAATCCCCACATAGATAATGGCCAGAAGACTCTAATATTTCTATCTTATCTAGTGTTGAGTAGATTAGATGATCATGGAGTTGATAAGGATTACACTTTTTAACAAAATTAGTAGCATCTTTTTTTAGAGTAGGCCAAAAGTAACCCACATGTAATCATTTATGTGATATATTATGTATTCTACAATGACCATCATAAATTACCCCATGTGCTTTTTTTAAGAGAGTATGAAACTCTTCTTGCATTATACAATGGAATAGGTTTATTTATGCAATATAATAGTAAATGGTGTTTTATTTAAATACATACTTGAAAGATTGTTTATGTATTTGAGTTTTTTCATGAGAATATATGTCTAGTGGGTAAGTTTGATGTTCCATAAATTGGATTATATTTTTATACCATGGGATTTATCAAATAGAGATAGCCTTAATGTGACAAATTATTGAATCATTTGGTTTGATAGAAGGTGATTTTATTATTTGGATAATAAATTATGAATCATTAAGTACTTAATGAGGGTGAAATAGAGATACTGATGAAGTAAGAAAATTAGCTATGGTATTTTGATCTCTTAGAATGGGCTCAATGATAAAAGAGTAAGGTTATTTGTCATGTGTGGTAGCCATTTGATGATAGGTGATTATTTTTTCTTTTAAATTGATAATCATCATCAAACTAGAAAAAAATAAGTTTTGAGTCACCTAAAGTGTGTAGATATGGGATATTTAAGTTGAAGATGGATTTTATGTCTAATATTAGAGCTTCATATGCATTCATGTTATTAGTGAAATCAAAATTTAATCAAAATTCTAAAGGTGTGATCTTACCATGTGGGTTTATTATAATACATCCTTCCTTAGCTCTTTGGAGGCATTTTCCACAATAAAAGTGTAGTGTCCAAGTGGATTCATGTAAACCAATGGTAAATTTAGGTAGTTCTTTGATAACTACTTTGGGTTTAATAGTATCAGGAAGGATATTGGTATCTTCTTGATTATTTACTTCTAGATCTGATATGAAATTATAAAATAATATTTGAGAGAGATATCTTGGTTAAGACATTCAATATAAAGAATGTTGTCATCAAGATGATTGTATTGAAGGTGATGTGTAGCTAGAAGAGGTGTCACCATAAGTTGGTTGGTGATGACTTGTATTTTGACATATTTTTGAGTAATAATTTGAAGGTCAAATTTCATCAAGAGGACCATCCATTTTCCAATTCTATCTTCATGTAATAATTATTTGGAGAAGAAATGATGAATCAGATTAGAGTGAATAATGACATAAGTGGTTTGTTAGATCATATAATTATGAATATTTTCATATATAAAATAGATATCAAGGTAATCACATTCTACTTTGCTATTAAATTTTTCATAATCAATGAGTCTTCAACTAATGTAATAAATAACATATTCCCTACCAGTATCATCTTAATGGGAAATCATTTCCCCAATTTATATGGGGGTAGATTAGGTATATAAGATTAAAGGATGGTCATTTGAAGGTGGTTGAATAATAGGAGGATGGAGGAGATATTCTTTCAAATTATCAAAATATTTTTGTCATGAATATATCCATTCTTGAGAATTAAATTTTTTGAGAAGGGAATTGATAGAGTATATACAGTAATCCATTTTAGGGATAAACCATAAAATTTACAAAAAATTTCCAATGTAAGTGCATATGTTAGGAATGGAGTGAGGAATAATCATGTTGATGATAACATTTTTTTTATCAGATCGATATCAATGCCTCAAAAATAGACTAAGGAACCTAAAATTTTACCAAAGGTAACTCTAAATACACATTTTGATGGGTTAATTCTAAATTTATATTTGATTAGTTGATAAAAAATGATAGCTATATTGGTGAGGTGCATTGCATAATTTTTTATATTTGTCAATGAGATCATCAACATAGGTTTCCATAAACTTGTGTATAAGATCATGAAAAATATGGGTCATTAATATTGATAGGTTAATCTAGAATTTGTAAGACCCAGAGGCATTTTTATGTAAAAATAGGTACCCCATTCTATAGTAAATTTTATTTTATGTTGGTCTTTAGTAGCTACGTGACTTTGGTTATATCCTAAGAAACCATCCATAAATGATAACATTTCATATCCAATGGCATCTATTGACAGTAAGGTAAAGTAATCTTTTATACATGTAAGTTAATATTATGAAAATCAATGCATATAAAAATTACTATGGTGACTTTTTTATGAATGAGAATGATATTTAATATCCATTTTGAGTATTCAATAGGTTTGATGAATTTGGCATCCAAAAGTTTAAATTTTTTTTGTGATGTAAGGTATAAATTTCATGTGGAATTTTTTTTTATTTTTTTCTAACAAGTTTTTCATTTGGGTAAGTTATGATATTATGTATGACAATACTAGGATCAATACCTTGCATATATTCATATGACCAAGAAAATGTTTCATGATATTTTTCAAATAATAAGCTAAAGTTATCATACTATGTTAGAATGAGCTCTTTACAGATGGTGATAGGTCGAGGACATTTTGGTGTACCATATTATATTTTTGTGGCTTCTTCAATGAATTTAACATTTCCATCTTGAAAATGATATATAGCATGAATGAAATAAGAAATAGGATTTGTTTTAGGATCCAAATTATAAATTAAATTATTAAAACAAGGAGTTTTTCATGTGAATTTTCCAAGTTTATGATTTTTTTGAGGAAGATAAGGTTATCTATCATGGAGTAGTTCAAGTATAGCTTCATCACTAGGGAACGTGGGTAATGGTCTATAGTATTTGACATCTAATTTAAGATCAATTATTTTATTACTGGTATGATCATATTCAAAATATATTTGTCATAAATATGTGGGTTTATAATCTAAGATAATTTTAGGTGTAGTTTTGATTTTAGGTTAAATGGATTCAACTAAATAGGTGATAGGTGTGTTAGGTTGTGCATAGTATAGAGGCTAAATTAAATTGAGGTGGGTATCCTGAATGGTATCCATATAATTATTAGAAGGAAGAAGAGGTGATATATTGTTTGGTCATGTAAAAAGTGTAGAAGGGTTAGAAGTTTCCAAATTTTCTAGAGTTGATATTTGTTCAAGTACCCATGGGGTGTCTAATAGTGTATTATTTATGGGAGATACATGACCTTTAGGTTATGATTTAATATTATTTGATATGTGAATGACATGGACATCATGGTTGAAGGAAAGTATTTTGGATAATGTATTTAGATAGTTTTGTACATCTAATTCTCATTATTGAGCTTAAGCCATGATATAATTATCATAATATGTGTGGGAAATAGTTCATGCATTTATTTATAAGGGAGAATAAGAAGTGGATATGCCTAAATCACTAAATTTTTTGGGATAAATTATTATAGGATCTTGAAATAATTATTCCACTCCATACTCATTACATGTAAAATCATTTTTGGTTTAAGATTATTCATGTGTATTATATGGAGGAGGAATTTCATTGATATCACCAATTAGATGGATGGTATGATCACATGGAAGTGAAGAAGGAGGAAGGCACTCTAAAATTTAAAGAGGGAATTTAGTATTATTACAATTATTTTATAAGTCATTAGGTTCATCATCATCAAAATTACTGAGAGTGACCTATAAATCTAGATTCATGTTAACAACTTTAGGTATAGGGACACTTCTAATTTATGGAGTGGTTAGAATCTGATGTTGGGATTTGGGGTTTGGTAGTTTTATAATCCATGGATTAGGATTGGCTTCATGTTTGTAGCATTTTCCATCATGGATGAATTTAATGCATTGATTACCTAAGGAGGAATTGATTACAATGTGTCCATGGGTGACCTAGGAGTATCTTGTAAGATAGTGGTAAATCAAGGACCATGAGCTTGGTACATAAGGTTTTGGGTCCAATAGTGATAAGGAGAAAAATACACCCAAGTGGATTTTGATTTGTTTTATCAAATCCTATACATGTGATATGAGTTTTTTTATGGTGATATATGGTATATCCAATTTGTTGAATTATCCAAATAGAGGTAACATTAATACCTGATCCTTCATCTCCTAAGACTTTTTAGATAAGGTTGTTATTAATTACAATTTTAATTAAGAGATGTGTATCATCATTTTGAAAAATAATTTCATCATTAATCACTTCTTCTTTAATAAATTATATGGAAGGTTTAGAAGAGTTATAAATAGTTTTAATAGAATGTAGTTATATTGGTGAAGGGTCTTTTGGAGGATTTTCCACATCAAGGGATGGTGGTTCTTCAATGTCTTGTGATTTTTTAATTATAAATTTACAATGATATGGAAAAGTATGAATTAACTCCATGAGGGGTATTTTACAAAGCATTGAATTGAGTTCTTCTAAGAAATTACAATGTGATTTAGAAGATGAAGAACCAACAAGAGGTTTTGGAGGTACAAAGTTTTTCATAAGAATAAAAAAAGTAGATTAAGGTTTTTTGGGGGGGATTTTTTCCTCATTTAGTTCAGAAGGTATGGTAATGGTGATTGTGGTATATTTAAGAAGTTGTTCTTTAGGTGATGGTTTTTTAGCCTTAGTGATATTATCTTTTTTATCAACTTTTTGTCTATAATTAACTTTATTTGCATTCACATATTGATAATTAGTATAATATTGGTCATAATCAGCATAAATTGCATATATATATATATATATATATATATATATATATATATATATATATATATATATATATATATATATTCATTTTAATGTTTTGGGTTAGAATTAGAAAATGATTTTTGAGGTTTATATGATGAAGGCTTCGTAACTTATATATATATATATATATATATATATATATATTCATTTTAATGTTTTGGGTTATAATTAGAAAATGATTTTTGAGGTTTATATGATGAAGGTTTCGTAACTTATTTATTTTAAGAGTCTTTGACATAATCATGATGTTGTATTTTGATAATAGCATCACGGTTGAAGTATCTTCTAACATAGAATAAATAACAAATTTGAGTATACCATGACATGTTTCATAAGAATTACCCACATTGACATGAAACCAACAAAAAAATTTAGGATCATACCATGTGGGTGGATTATTAGTATAGGTGAAAGTCTTAGAAGGATATAATAATTACTTCATATGTTGAGTTGTTAATGGTGTATGGGAAGCAAAGGTTTTATGCACTTTGACTAATCATATTTATGTTTTAGGAGGATTTATAATAATTCCATTAGTGTAAATTTGGAAATATACCTTGATGGATTTATGATTTGGATAAAATTATTTCATAAGAAAGTATTATCTTTTAGCTTGATAAATTGCATCATTTAAAATTCAGGGAGAAAATTTCAAACCTTATATTGAAGGGAAGGTGTTAAGGTGGTTGTAAAGAGCTTAAATAAGTTATCATTAGTCATGTTATGATTGGCTTTGTGGTCCAAATATTTCCATCATTTAATGAAGTCATGATCTGATTTAGAAGTGGAATATTTTACTAGAGAAGTGACTAAATCTTCTCATTGCCATATAGAATATTGAGGGAGTTGGTTATACCATTATAATACATCTCTTATAAATATTTTGACTAGAATTTTGGTGGTATTAAATGTATTTATTTGAATCCACTCTTTGTAGAGATTACCAAATGCTTTAATAAAATATATAGGGTCTTTAGTCTTATCATATTTAATAGTTGGATACATATTTCCAATATCAATAGAAACAATGAAGGAAGCTAAAGGTTCATTTTAATATTTTGAAGCATTTTGTTATGAAAATGGATTGGGGAATTATATTTCCCATGGCATATCTAAGAGTAGGATGGATAAACTTTTGGTTATTTTTAGGTAGGGAAATAGAAGAGTGATTAGTCATGTTTAATAAATAATGTTTCATTTCTATCATTTTATAAGTATTAGATGTTTGCATAATATTCATTTTTTGAACTATTTTTTTAATAATTTTAGTGGTGTCAATTGGTGGATCTATATATTAATAAAATATATAGGGTCTTTAGTCTTATCATATTTAATAGTTGGAGACATATTTCCAATATCAATAGAAACAATGAAGGAAGCTAAAGGTTCATTTTAATATTTTGAAGCATCTTGTTATGCAAATGGATTGGGGAATGATATTTCCCATGGCATATCTAAGAGGAGGGATAAACTTTTGGTTATTTTTAGGTAGGGAAATAGGAGAGTGATTAGTCATGTTTAATAAATAATGTTTCATTTCTATCATTTTATAAGTATTAGATGTTTGCATAATATTCATTTTTTGAACTATTTTTTGTAATAATTTGAGTGGTGTCAATTGGTGGATCTATATTATTAGTGTTTAAAGGTGGATTTTTATGTTTGGTAAGAGGAACATTCCCTATATTGTTATTATGGTATGGGTTATTAGGTGGAGGATTGTTAGGTAGAGAGTTATTAGTGTTTAAAGTATTTCTTATAGGGTTATTTGTGAATATTGTGTTAATTACCCCTATAGTGTAATAAGGTAATTTGGAGAGAGAAGTGTCTTGGGAGGTGTGAAATGGATCTTATCCATTAATGTCATAATTTTTGGTACTTTGAATCATATTGCAGTCAAGAGATGAATGGTGAGAGAAGGTGCACCAAGAGTGAGTATCCTCTTGGATAATGAAAGTAAGAAGAAATAATAACCCATGTATCATATAAATAAATTAAGGTTGTTTAAAATAATTATAATAGCGAATTTTATGATTTTTGGAATGATCATATAAGACTAAGGATAATAGGTGAAATATTGTAACAAAGTCCACCAGATACTAAACTAGATCAGTAGGTAGGAATTTAGGATAAAGAACTAAACTATTTAGGTGGTACACAATTGACCAAATAGTATTTTAGGAAAAGAAAATAAATTGGCCATGGGATATACAGTCAACTATGTTGACTAAGTTTGTAAGGAAGGCCAACTAAATATCTAATAAATGACATAGTAGAATGGGTTGACTATGTTTTATGGGGAAGCACAATGACCATCATGTGAGAGACTAGGTGTGATAGAATAATTGTATTCTATATAAGGATAAAAATACTATCTTGTGAGAGATTGGGTCAAATAGAATGATTGTGATCTATGGAAAGGAAACTATAGGAGACAAACTCGAGTGGGTTGATTGTGTTCTAAGGATAAATATAGGTTTTAACATTTATGACTCTAGATGATCTAGTTTTAATTAGTAGATAAATTTTAATAAACACATATGCAACTAAATTAGCCTATTAAATCTGGTTGTGACACATATAATAAACCTTATACCAACACCATCTAATATAATTTTTGTAATATATCATATAATTGACAAAGATTAGGTAAAAATGTTGAGAAATAGAAATTTTAATCTATAGAATCATTCTTGAATGTTTTAAATTATATATTTAAAAATAAATGTGATGTGACATTTAGCTTTAGAAAGAAACAAGAAAGAGTAATCTAAAGTTATTTTTAGGTTGTTAAGGATGAAAGGTCTATATTAGTGATTTTACTGTCTTAGTATTAGAGCCTAACACCTCACTTCACAATTCCATAATGATAACGGTGTTGGGTGCTTTTCCAATATATACCATCAACCACATATTTATACTCATCTAGAAAACCAAGTCATCTTCCCCGTTGGTGATGAAATCTAAGTAGGTAGACTTTGGATATAAAAATTTAATGTTTTTTGATATTCTTTTATTTGGTACTGTGTGAATAAAAGAAAAAATGATGTGACTAAATTGATAAATTAAACTTTCCTAGTTATATTGTGTGTGTTACTTTAAGTAATCAAGTAAAAAAATGAAAGATGAATTAATTACTACCAATGTGAGTTTATTTTTTTCTTGAATAATATTGGGTTTATTTTGTCGAATAAGTATGCAAATAGTAATTAAGATAATCAACTTTATCATTTTTTTTATTGAAGAATAGGCCAAATAAACATAGCCAAACAAGTCGACAGAGTCTCCTTGGAAAGAAGTAACTACAAAACTAATTTGATCCATTTAACTTATTTTATTGTAGGTTTACATTTTTACAAAACTAAAAACTATGAATAACATGACTGAAATGAAGAAGAGAAAAGACTAAGTTGGTTGGAATGAGCCTAATTATTTAATAATGATGAATTTTTATTTGTATACTGTCATCTAAATGAATATTTTTAACCTACTTATAGATTTGACTTGGTTAACTTAGTTTAAATCTATGTATGTAGGAAATTAAATTGAGTCGATCAGATTAATCTAGTTGTATGTATTTGAATATTACTTACACAAATCTAAATAGAGTCAATCAAAATAATTTTTGTGTTAAAACCTACACACATAATGTTAAAACTAATTTGATAGAGTAAATTTAGTGATATAATAATGAAATAAATAATAAATTAATGTGTAAAGTAAAACCTACGAGGGTTAGTTTCATGTGTGGTTCACTAGAATGTATATAAGATAAAGTGAAATTGGTCTATAAATCAATCCTATCTCAAACAAGATGAATCAAACTAGGTATTCTACTTGTTGGTATATTTATACAATTGATGTCATGGCCAATATGGATTTTCTTTACCTAATTAATGGGTATCTTACCATACAATAACACTAGAGAGTATTTCAAATCCTCTAGTTGAGTAATACCACATAATAACCCTAGCTAGGTCCTATGGTTTGTAACAAAGTAAAGTAAATATAATCTAGTTCTCAAAAAATCTTGTGGCATAAATGGTGGATAATAAATATTGAATAATAAGTATAATCAAGTCAATGTAGAGGTAATCATAAGCATGGAGAGACAATACATTCATAATCCATTATTCATGTAAGTATATCTACTAATAAAAGAGGAATAAGAGTTAGGAATACTTACCTTGAAGACTAACCCATAGAATCTCAATCTCTCCCTTAACCAATGGTGATTTATAATAGGTTGTTATAGTTTTTACGGAGAACAAAGATAAGTCATATCTAGGCTACAAGACTTCTCCTATGCATCTAAAAGACCTTCCAACAAGACAAGATTCTTCTCTAATGAAATATGAAACCCGAACAAATGACTCCTCAAGTATAATAATGGATACGTAGATAAATAAAATCAATTCTCTCTATTATGAATGGAGTGAAGTATGTATATATAGCCTTATCTAATTCTAATCCCTTCCAAAATTTTAGCTAACATAGTTAGCTTTGTCAACCTAGTTAGTTAAAAAATAGAGAAGTTAGATTTTAGACTAAATTGGTTGGGCTAACTTAGCCACATAACATGCTCAATTTCTAGAATAGGTTTGACCCATTCAAATGTGTTTTAAGGATGGTAAAAATAGGGTTTTTCTTTAATAGGGGATATTTAAGGTGGTGAACTATTTGGAGGAGTGTTTAATGGAGGTGTCAAATCTTATGAGGGATTTATGTTGGTTGTAAGTTGTGGTATAGGAAATAACAATTTTGAAAAGGACTAGTGGTCTACCCACCCCTTTACCAATACACCCTTTAAGGTGTGCACTTAGAGAGATTAAGACTTGATGGGTTTTTGCATGAGATAAAGCATCAATAATTGATAAATTTTAAAAACAATGTTTATATACACAACCCTCTTAAATTTTGACCTATATATTTCTAAACAAAACATTCTCCATAGCCATGATGTTGGCCAACTTTACCACAAGAATCAAGAGGTTATATACATGTATAAAGAAGAACACATGAAATGGTTCAAGATAAAAGAATAAATTAAAGATCTCAATTGAAAATATGATGTGGCTAAGGCATCTCAACTTAGGACATTAGGCCTTTATCTAATAATTTTGAGGATCAAACCAACACTTGTGGATGGTATTCCTATTACTGGCAATTCCATAAATAAATTAGAGATGCTCATAGACCTCTTTCTCAAGAAATATAAAATCTTGGTGAATCCTCAATAATATAATTTCTAGAAAATATAGAAATTTGTAAATGCCATGGATGTCTATAAAATATTTCTAATAAATTGAGTGCCATTATTCCTATCACTGATGGGGTTGTTGCAAACATGGAGTAGCCAAGTAAAATTTTAGAAGTATCAATAAAAATTTTCATAAGAACATATTGAAAATCGAGGATAGGTCCCAATACATGAAATTTTTCTACGACATAGATAAACTAAAAAAATAAATAAGTGCCCATCATTAAGAACTTAATGCTAGCTTCTCAACACTTCCATGGTAGGTTTTGGTGGAGATTAGGCCACTCATGGATACTCATAAATCTATAACTACTCAACTTGAGATGTTGAAAACTCAAGTAGATGATTTTCATGAGAAATATAAGGAGATGAAATTACTAAGAGGAAAAGTGGAAGTCATTACTTACAATCTTCAGACAACTCTCAACTAATGGGAGGAGATCAAGTGCTAAGTATAATAGGTGGGTCCCAAGTTTTTGTTATTTGAAGAAACTATAGCATATTCTAGGATAGACTATCAATTTAATAAGGGGTGATGTTGGATCCCAAATTTTATATTAATATATTCAATATTTTGGATCCATAGCATAAATAATAAATGGCATAAGATAAACATGGGAGAGAATGGTTTGAAAGAGAATGGTGTTAAAGAGAGAGACATATTAGAATAGCATGAAAGACCTTGCCATAAAATAACAAGTTGTGTAATATAAATAAATGGAGAATTAGGAACATAAGACATAGGAATTAGAAAAACATAAGACTAGGAAAAGGGTGTAGGAAGTAGAGATAGTTATAATTTAGTTCATGAAATCATTAGAGATTAATCAAATGTGAATATAGCATGAGTTTACCAATAAAAAGGAGTACAAACATGAATGTCTATCATAGATAGATTTTTTATGGGTTTTTAGGCCCAAATCAAAATTACTTGATTTTAACAAATTTTATGACTTTTTTTTCTAAAATATTAAATGTCTTGTCATTTATATTATACTAATGATGCAACTTGATAGGGGTTAGTTTGTGTATAAATAACCTTTAGCTTTTATTATGAACTAGTTGTCAAGATAGAGATATAGATGCATGTGTAATAGAGAGAGAGAGTGTGTGTGTGATAAATGAAATATCCTTGTAATCTTATCAAATGAGATCAATATAACCACTAATTTATATGTTAATCTTGATGTGGTGATGATTTTGTGATTAAATCTATTTTTATGGTAATATATGAGTATGTGGATTATGTGAATGAATCAAATTTTTAAATCTAAATTGATGTTTGTGGTAAAAATGACTAAATTTGCTAACCCAAACACCTAAGTATAGTTAGAGTTTTCTACCCACCATCATATAGTATAATTGATGGTAATAGGTCTAGTTTGGTTTCCTTGGGTGAGTGTGCAAAGTCACTACTCATGTGATGTGTTAGTTTTATATCTCATTGGTTTATTCCTTATTCTAGGTGTGTGAATAATACTTAGTCAAGTGAAACTAAGTATAATAGACCCAAACACTAGGTCTCAAATAATTTTATCTTTTATTTCATCCTTTGAACAAATTACTTGGACACATCCCTAATGGCATCAATTGTAGACTCTCTATCCTTAAGTTATTCCTAGGAATATCTTGGCATCCCTTTCCTTTTTCTAGTTAATGAAAATATATATTCATATAACAAATGACAAGTGGGTGGCCTAGTGTATGAAACCTTTTTCCTAACCTCTTGATCTTCCTAGAGGGTTTGTCAAACTTGAGTTTGACCTCAAGTCAATTAGTAATTACCATTTCTAATATGTGATCCTATGCTAGTTAAATTCTTTATCCAATCAACTTCCATGTGTCACATAGTAGTGTTAGTAAATGGGTGTGGTGATGAAGTTGGAATATGGTATGGAGTATAGAGAGTAGGTATGGAAGCATTGATAAACACAAATAATGTTCAAGACATGGAGGGAGGGAAGGTGGGTGAAGGGGGAAGATAAAGTTATGGGGTAGAGGTAATCACAACTGAAGAAATGATTGAAACAAGATCCAAAGGAGGATAAAGTTGCATATTAGGCACTACAACCTATGTGACATAATAAGTGACTTTTACTTCTTTCTCATTTGGTCCCATATTTTCAATAGTGGAGGGTGTTGTTAAGGGTAGAGGTCCATATAAAATACTAAACTTTAGAGTATGTAAACCTTGAGAATGAGTCCACTATTGATATTATATTTTTCTCGCCAATGGAATTTTTAGTAACAATACTATGTTAGGTTCTATTGGTAGTTTTATAAACCACTATATGTGTAATTTGGGTTGGGGTTGCTAAAGTGGAAACATTAATAAGGGTGGAAATAGTAAAATCTTGAATGGTGATCCCAACTAAATTAACCTCCATAATGATAGTAAGGGGAGCATGGGTAATGGGTCCTAATAAAATTATCCCAGTATTAGGTGTACTCATGGGAGTTATAACTAGAAATAGGGTGATATAAGTGCTTTAAATAATAGGGACCATAGTCTACTTGCAAGGACTAACTGAATGTGAATGAAAGTTAAAAAAGGGTATCTTTCAAGGTAGATTCCACTATAGTGATCCCAATTAGGGATGAAGTGGAAGTAGTGTCAACTATAAAATCTCCAAGATGGGCATGGAAGGAGATGGAGGAGGATTTTACTAAACTTGATATGTTTCCACCTCCACTAGAGGAGTAGAAACATTAGGGGTTTTAATAATAGAAATAAATTCAAGAGAGTGAGGAGAAATAGTTATGTATATATAATTTTATAATGATTGGGTTTACACGAATGTTAGCATCCTCATGAAAAATATCCATTAACTATACCTCTTAATTATATATAAATTCTAACTATACCCCCTGAGTCTTAATGACAAATATCATGGTCATTAAAATTAAACAACCCCTTGTGGGTTACAATTAGATTTAACTCACCCCACGTTGTAACATTGCAATGGCCAATTTTTTTAATGGAATAGGGGAAATAGTGGTTGTTTCTTTTCCCTAAAAATTCCTTAATTCCATGAAGGATTTGGAAAAATATATCTTATCCAGCCAACTTATATTAGACAAATATGGGAAACTTGAGAGGTGATACCTACAAGCCTTCCACTCTAATGATAATTAAATTAGGGTAAAACAAATAGTCTCCCATAATCATAATTAATTTATTCATTCCTTCAAAGAGCCTAGGTATGGGATACATTTATATAGTATGATAGATTGGGGGTTTCAATCATTCATAAATATGTTCCACATGGTGCTTAAATTGATGAACATATAGGTCTTAAAAGTTCTTAGGGAACAAGACTCCCAAAATAGGAGTCTATTGTGTAATCCTACTAAATTAAATTGTGGTAGTCATGGCATTCATCAAGTAAGACATCATTTGACAGTGATCAACATTCAACAGCCTAGAGATATTTTTCTTAAGATTGAATGTAAGGACCTAAACTTAGGATGGAATTTATCTGTCATTGAGAATCACTGATAAGAGAGGGACCTGGATTTTGCTAACATGAGTTATTTCCTTAGCAACAAAAATCATATTTAGTAGTTTTATCTATATTTAAACACCATGCATAGTGTGACAGTTATGAATTATGTTAACTTCCTCTATATTAAACTAGTAGTTGGTGTCTTCTACCCAATCCCTTGGAGCCTTTTAAAGGTCATTCTTGGTAAGCCAAGTAGTGAGTCATAGGTGGGGGAATTTGGTATTATAACTTTAAATCCATACCACCCACATATGAAATATTATTTTGATTATTGAGGGATAATATGAAATTATCTAAATGTCTAGCCTTAATAAAGACACCATATAATAAGTCTATGTATGGAACTAATTATGGTTTATCCAAAATCAAGTGGATTCTAGCCTTATTCATAGAAATTAGATCATCTACATATATGGTTTATTACTATATGGGGCTATCCTTAGGTTGATTATCATGTCTCATGATTTCTCATCATTAAGGGAATTGTAGTGTTGTGAATTTTCAATTAGGGTTCTCTAAAAGAACATGGTGTCTAAAAAGATCTAGTTTATTCTCTATGTTAAAAAATAACCCATTAGGGCCTTGTCAAAATTCATAGTTTCTTTTAATGGATAATGCTTATATTTATCTTTTATTATTGAGGTAATTGGTATTAAAATATTCATGGAACAATGAAGGTATTAAACAATAAATATTGGCAATTTGAATTATCCAAGTTGGATCATTTATTTGAAATAGTATAGTAGAATGGCTATTTGTGTGTCTTGAATATCAGGTGGCTAGAATTAATTCTAGACTTTTTCCAATTATGACATTGATTTCATTTTATTTTGAATTTTATAGCTTTAATGGGTGTCATCAATATTTCAAATATCGTATTTATGCTTACTATGTAGGCATAGATTAATCATATCTAACCTTAATGAATTCATTTGAATGTGCCATGTATCTCCACTTTATTGGTTCAAGATTCTTGGTCCTTGGTTTGAGTTTAATTCTGAAGTAAATGTGAGGTGTGAAAAATCAAGAAAGTTCTAATTATGTTATGATTGGATCACAATATATTGATACCTTAAACTATATGTGGAGTTTATAGTGCATATCAAGGTATGAGAGAACAAAAATGGGACATGTGTTAGGATTACATATACTCTCAATGTCACATTGATTTGATCTTTTTTTAGGTCACCATTAGACTATGAAGTGTCATGGATTAAATAGGCACCATGTGTTAGTATCTAACTAGATTTGAACATCACATTATGTTGAGTCTTATACAGAATAATAGATAAATATGAGATGCAAAAAAGAGATAAGGTGCCAAGTGGAACATTTTAATGCTCTCTTAGTCTCACATAAATAAAATTTATGTGAAACATGAATTATTAAAGTTGTGTGGGGGTAACACATGTCATGTAGGATAAAGAACACATATTTAGGGATTGGGAAGGTAACTAAATTTAAAGCCATAAATTACCCAATATACTATGTTAAAATGTGATTAAAGTGTTTAGGGAATGTCAAATAAAAAAATTAAACTCCTTTTTATAATCTTTTTTTTTCCTTATTCATGAAAGTCCAAATTTTGAAATGTGGTGAGCCATAACCAAAGTATGTTTAGACTTGGTCACCAACAATATTGGGAGATTTTAGTGAGATTCACATTTTAATGCATACTTAACTTATAATTCATTCATTATTTGCTAGTGCACACCATCTTAAAAAATACTATATAAGATAAAATTGAGACCATTATTCTATAATTAATAAATCAATACATTCCTAATGTCTAAAAAAATAGGCTCTCAATTATGAAAAAGAATGCGGTGTGTTGGTCATAACAAATAGTGACTTCCATATGGAACCCATAACATATGGTTTCATTTTAAACACACAAAATAGATTGAGAAATAAAGTTCCATAATCTTAAGATAAAATGAAACATTTTGGGTCAGCTTTAGCATATAACATATTGCATTTCAATACATCCATGAAGTCAATCATGTGTGATAATTGATTTGTTTTCCTTTACCCTTGAGATTTTGATACGTCAAGGGAGTAATATTAATGATTAAAAATTTTAAAAATGTATTTCATATTTTTTCATTATTTGAATAAGGGTAGAAGGTTTTGGCCTTACTCTTCTACCATAGAATCATATATAGCCTTGATAAAGATACCTTTGGTTCCACTCTAGGTCTTGATCCATTACA
This sequence comes from Torreya grandis, assembly GCA_037957365.1. Taxonomy (NCBI): domain Eukaryota; kingdom Viridiplantae; phylum Streptophyta; class Pinopsida; order Cupressales; family Taxaceae; genus Torreya; species Torreya grandis. Next base: position 109,917 of record JARHVA010002018.1, read on the forward strand.
AGCTAAGCGGGAAAACCTAAAATATAGGTCAAATAAATCACCCTTTAATAAGAGAAGAATTTTAATTTTATTTTGATATTCAGATTCTCATTTTCTTTTATTTTGTTTCATTTTATCCATGAGGGTTGGGAACTGGTATAGCCAATGTTAAAAAATCACTTCAAAAAAGTCTTATAAAAAATGATTTCTTTTTTTTGTTTCATAATTCTCAAGTCAAATTTTTAGTGCATTAAAGTGTAGTGTTAAATTCCATTAAGAAATGATTTTTTTATTAATTCACATGTTTATTCCTATAAAAAAATTATCATTACAACCTAAAAATATGAAATATTTTGTCTTGGTACTAGTTGTTCAAAATAAAAGTAAAACTTCTAAATTTTAAACTCTTTTATAGTATATGTGTTACTTATTCAACCAATTTGAAAGTTTTCAATAGTTTATCACAATGGTAACTCAGGAAATCGAAGTATTGTAAAAAATGAGATGTGAGGGTTCTCAATTTATGTTAAATGTATCATGATTCAATTTATAAAAATTCATGGGGAACTAAAATGGGTAAAAAAATACACCATAATAGACAAAGAAAACAAGAAAAACAAAACAAGTGATAACAAGAAAAATAGGAAACAAACGAATAGAAATAAACTACTCTAACCCTACCCTACATATACTAAAACTAATAGTTACTTTATGATGGTTGTGGATGGAATATTTGATAAATAATACTTCAATAATTATCCATTCATAGGTAAAGATAAATAGTTTCCTTACAAGTCCTTTAGCCTGAAGTCATTATGTCCCAATATTTCATAAATATGGTAAGGGCAAATCCACAAAGGTTCCAAATTGGAATGTTAGACTTTATTTTCATAGGATGAAATCTAAGATTCAAAAATATTTAAATTTATATCTCTTATAAAACCATCTCTTTACTAAATTTGGTTCTTGTTGATGTTTTGTAATGCCTCATACTGTGTCTCCTCCATTTTAAAGATATTCAATAGTATAGATTTCACATGGTAACCTTACCCAATGAACTCCCACATGAAATGATATGTGGTAATCCTAAAGGATATGGAAAATAATATTTATTTACCATACACCAAAATAAATTTTGAAGGTTTCAAATCTTGTTTTTGTCTTATTTGATCATCGCACAAGGCATTTTAAAAATGAATTCTAGCTTCTTATATTTTTTAGTAGACTTCTTGATAACATCAATAAGGTTATTGTTTGTTGATTCTAATAGTCCATTCCCTTGATGGTAATAATTTGAGGAATTTTTTAATCATAATCCCACTCAATAAATTTTGTTGACTAGAATGTGGTCCCATTGTCATCGGGAAAGAAGAAGGGGGTCCCAAATATTGTAATGATGTCCTCCTTAAGTAAATTTATCACTTAGTTTAAATTCATTTTGTTTCCACTACTTTAGTCTATCTGGTGAAATAATTTGTGGTTTTGATGATGAACTTGTGTCCTTTATAGGAATTGGGGTCGATGACATCTATAAAATCAAGTCCCCATTTTACAAATAATCTGCCCTATATGTATAACTTCAAAGGCATATATACATGTGTTTTTATTCTTGAAAATACTTATCATTCATGGAATTTTAGAACATGCTATTGATAACCTTAAACATTTTAGGGAAATAATATCCCACTCTCAATATCTTATGTGTTATTGTATTACTCAAAGGATGGCCATTCACAAGTTTATCATGAAAAATACACATTATTTATTCAACTTATACTTTGGTCACACATATGAGATAGATCCCTTCATAATTATTATGGTTTATGACTCCCTTTAGCATGTAATGTGATTTTTTTTATAGATACCCACATTTGGTACAAGTAAAATTTCATAGTTTTTTTTCATAATAATTTGCATGTATAGACTTCTTGACATAGAGTTTTACATCTACTGGCTTGTCATGTGAACCTATTTGATTAAATATTATTTAATTTTATTTTATCTACCCTTTGTGCCTATGCATTATAAATTTTCATTTTTTTCTAATGTATTTTAGGGATCCTAACCTATGTTTTTTATTATTCTATGTTTTGTCTATGGACACCTGCATCCTTATTGGACTCTTATGTCGATGCAAGCATCCAACTATGATGTAAGTGTATAGATTTATATTTTTATCTTTTTTACATGTTTATCACTTTTTTAACCATTTTATTTTCCCTTTTCATTTATTCTAATGTTGAATTTTCACAAGCCACTATGTCTTCATTCAAAATCAAGAGATCCTTATATATATAAAGGATACGGTCTAATTACACCACCCTATAATTTGATCAATTGAGTTTCTTAATTACAAATTACTTTATATTCCAATATATCAAATCATATTACACTACTAAATTGAATATCTGAAGAATTTGAAAAGGTAAATCTATTCTTTCATTACTTATACCAAGAGTTATAATAGGAGTAAATTCATATAGTTTCACAATCAAAATTCCACTTTACATGGCTAAGAGGTTTAAATACAAGTGGATTTTATTCCCTCTTCATAGTAGTGGATATGTAGGTAACACTTAGAAACCTATGGTTGTTAGGGTTAGATCAACTCACATGCTAACCCTTTTTTACCAAGTTAAATTAGGTCAAACATAAAGAGATTAAGGTTTGATTATTGGTTGGATCCCTCATGTAGGTAGACACATTATAAAATATGAAACATGAATACAAATGATATTACAGCTCTAGTGTAAATTTTTATCTATTCCTATACATTTCCTAGATTGGACACCTATATCAGAGATAAACATATGCATCAAAATGACTATCAAAAAATTGGTGCAAGTGTCTTAGGGTTAATAATAGTCATATCACTAGGAGAAAGATCCAAAATATTGATCTATGATCTAAAACTATTCTACATCATTGTCACAATACAAAAAATAATGCAAAATAAGATTTTCTCTTTTATCCCTTGGCTGCCTTGTCTTTGTTTTATTTATTACATATGTATGAGTAGATGAATATATATAGTTTGACATATATCACTAAATTTTGAATATATTCATATTTCATTAAAAAAAAAAATTCTTATACATGTTTTTTTTAAAACCTAAATATATTAAAACATTATATTGAACCCATCCTTTGTTTATTGAACCAAACCCTAGTTTGAATATTAGGGTCTTTCCCTTTCAAGAATTTATTTCAATTTTTTTAGATCTAATTTCTTACACTATTATATCTTAAGGAATTATTGATTATTTTATTAATTTATTCCTTGTACTTTATTTATTTTACATTAGGTTAAAATTTAAGCTCTTTATGGAGTCTCTTATTATAAGACATGCCAAGCCTCATCATTTCAATAATTGTTTTAATGTTCTTGATGATCAGTGTATTTCATAAGAAGATCTTATGGAATATCAAAAATATTATAAAACATCTTATTTTGATTATAAATATGATAATTAAATAACTAATGATGAAAATAAAAGTATAAATTAACCTATTAATGATCATATCATTCTTTCATAGTGTTGTGAGTGTGACTTTATTCCTCTTGGGTATGTGAATTATAGTTCTCATATTTCCTTGATTTTAAATGATGAAGGATCTAAAAAGTCAAAAATGATGCATTTTATTAGTTAATTTAATAGATGCAATAATTTAAAATTCATGATGTTGCAAGTCAAAATATTAAATCCATACATCAAAATGAGATAAATGTCAAAAAAATTGAATGCCCCTCTCCTTCTTCCAATGATGTAAATGTTGAATAAATTGAATCTTAATATCATTATTCCAATTATATAAATGTTGAAAAAGATGAATACTCCTCTCATGTTTCTAATAATGAAAATGTTGAATAAATTAAGTGTGTGCCTTATTTTTTAAGTGATGCTCATGTTGAAAATATTATCCCTTATTTGGATCACTGAAATGAAAATAGTGAAATTAATTCTCTTTCTCTAAATGTCAATGAGAAATATGCATACATTAATTCATCTCTTCTCTCACTTGAATGACAAAATGAAAACACATGTGCAATTCATAAACAACCTATTATTCAAGATACATTATTTGGAAATATAGTTGACTTATCATGTAAATTTTACTCATATCTTTCAAATATCAAATCATATAAATCAAAGGTAATTAAAAATTACATTGTATTCTCTCTCTCCCTTAATTGTAAAAAAAATGAAAGTAAACCTTGCATCTTTCCCTCTATTAATATTTAAAATGAATTATAAAATGTTTCCTCTCCTCCCTCCTTTGAATTTTATACTCAAACATAAAATATGTTTACAAAAAAAAAAATTATCCTTCTCCTACTATAATTCATGAAGTTTCAATTAATATAACACCTTTCCATGATAATGATGTCAAAATTTTTACTATTCATAAAGACATACTTTCTTCTTTACCTAATAGGGTGGTAAAGAATATACCATTCATATGTTTTATATGAATTTTACTTTAAAACCTATACAAAAATATACATCCTCTTTTCTAGTATATACTTTTTATATGTTATCTATCATGACTATTATGGGAGACTTTTAATAATGAGTGAATACCCTTAAGTTTCAAGTCTCTTCCCATTAGGCTATCTTTGAGGAGAATATGTTAGAGAAATAACCTCTTACTCAATATGTGTTTAAATTTACTTACCATTCAAAATTTATCATTTCTTAATGATCCTCATTAAATAGTCAAGGAGATCCTTCTAATTATTTTAAATAATATATGAATTCTTTTAAACATTAGGCTAAGGAAGGATGCTTGATATTAAAGACTTTCCATCAAAGTTTAGATGAATAGGCTCTTGATTTTGATTGGTTTTATAGCCTCATAGATGGTTCCTTATCCACATTCAAAATCTTAAAGATGTGTTCTTATCCCATTTTCATCAATTTACCTTACCTAAGATACCATTTGAAAATTTTCAAGTATTGTTTTTTTATCAATAAGGATGTTATGAATCTTAATATTATATTATATTAACATGTTATTACATAAGAAGGTTCCAAAGACCATGAGTTAATAATACAAGTATCTCAAAATTGGCTCAAAAATTCTCAAATATATAATAGAGCCATAATCAAAAGTCAAAAAACTAGAAAAGACATGACTTAAGGATTCATAACATTAAGGTCAGCCACCTTAAACCCATGAAATACTACATAACACAAAATGATAATGAGTGAATTCAAGACTATTTTATCAGATTTAAGGATACATTATATTCCTTAAGATATTCCCCATAATATTTGGAAGTAAAATTTATATTTAGTAGGGGTATTTTTTCTTCACTTAGATAAAGAACATTGAATAAGCCATTTACTTATTTGACCCTTTATATTAGGATGTGCATAAAAATGCATGCGATTTAATAAATAGTAAAACAAAATTACCTATTTCTCCACCTAAAGGAAAAAATGATATAAATAATGTTTTCAATGTAAACAAGCAAAGTAAGAAAGGTTATGAACCATTTAAAAAAACTCTTTATAACCATAAGTACATACCAGATAACAAACAATAAAGGTCTTGAACAAAGTACATGAACATACTTATAAAGTACCTTATATATTTAAACCATAAAACTCTAAAAAAAGGAAAACATTTCAATTTAATTTATATTGAAATAGACCACATGATATATTTCATACACTATTTGATAAGTGGATGATAAAGGTTCCTCTTAATTATTTTTATCCACCATACATATTTGAAAAGGTAAAAAGACATCACTTTTATACTTACCATGGTAGAAATGGGGATCAAGATAATAATTATTTTTCTCTTTAGAAAACACTTACACAGTTATTCCATTAGGGAATTATTACATTTTAGAAAGACATATCTAGACCCTTTTCACATAATTTCTCTAGATGTCCTTTTAATAGCGTTGATACATACCATGCTACTCCTATTACGAAAAACATGTTCTATCAACATTTTCATAATATGACCACTAGTATAAGTCCTTATCCTAATGTACACTCTATCATGACTAATTTTTGCCACACTAATCCTGCCAAGGAACCACTACTTGATCATGTCCTTGATATAAGGCACATGGAGGAGGTATATTTACATAATATATTTAGGTACCAAAATCAGTATATACAAATTCATAAGATATCTATATAAATATAATAGAGTCAGTGACAAAAACAACCCTAGTAGTTCCATTACCACATGATTATTACACTTGAGGTTTCTTATTTCTGACTAGGTTTCATTATATATGGTAGTTACTTTATTATTAGCTAAATTTGAAAACCTTATTAAATTGAAATATTTTATACAAACCATGAAATGCATTACATCTAAACCTACTTCATGAAAACAAATGAAAATAAACTATGTAGAGGAATAAAGAGTTAAACATTCCACATTTGTATGAAGAAAAACAATCTATGCAACGATCATCATATATATCAAAATGATATCAAGTTCTTAAAAATAAAAACATCAATCATATGGTGGAGGCATATCCCCAAGGGTGTACTCCTCATCACTATTAGTGTTTATAGCTCTAGCATCCATAGATGTAGAATGACATGGTCCAACATAGGCCTATGTGAACAAGATAACCCATGTACTCTCTCCTCATATGAGCCTATTTGGCACACTATTTCCTCATTTTCAATCACATAGTGTCAAACCAATCAATCATTACCTATAGAATCTCAATGGAACTACACTTTGAGATGTATTATTGGTCAACCTTTTCATACACCTCCTCATGTTTAGTAGTTATGGTATGTAGTCACTACCTTCACTACAGGATCAAATAAAGGTGCATGAGCACCCATAATGTCAACAAACCTACCAATAAAACTCTCACAAACTATATTATGGTTACATTCCATATGAGGGCCTACATTTCAAGACATACTATAGAATCCCACTCCTAATTTCATGTAATCATAATATACAAACTATAAAGTACATTATTTTTTGATATGAAATGTTATATCATTGAATAAAAAATAAAATTACAATAATTAAATGTGTCTATAATAGTTACCTCATCTGGTGGTGTTGGTCCTACAATATCACTTCCACATACATCTCCTCCTACACCTTCTTGTGCCACAAGTATGACACTAGGTAAAGTAACTATAAACAAAATAATTATGGTCAGTAGGCCTATACCCACCACTACATGCAAACTTAAGTACATCTTACATCATCCCCTATAGAAAGGGGAACCATAGAATATTTTTCATGCCCCAGACAAAGGGATAAATCCACTAATGGTAGGGTTTCCCTATTATTAGGCATGTATTCACTCTAAATTTTAAGATTCCATGTGTATGGCATTAATGGCACTCTCTACTCTATACCAAACTCGTGTAGAACATAGTCATATTAAAATAAATCATATAGGTTAGGAAAGAGGTCAACTAACCACATGCTAAACTTTATCCTTTGAATCTCATTCCCATCCTCAATCCACACATAAAATTTCATTTATGGATGCCATATAATCTGATCCATGATCAATCGATCCAAAATGGTACTATACTCTATCATGTTTTGAAATCTGCCATGAAGGAGTACCCACCTCTCTACCAATGTCTATATATGGACCCATATAGTTAGGGCTTCACTAATTGTCTACACTAACAAAATGTGCTCATAATCCCAAACATGTAATAATTATTTTAATAGAGTATCACCACCACATCTCTCCAAAGAAAATTTATACAAATCTATATATAAGTGGGAGAGTGTTGTGTGATCCCAATAATATATAGTACCCTCTAGCTCAATATGTTAAACTAAATGATAGATGAGATATTAAATTATAACTATACTACCCTATACTATTATAAATAAATCAAATAATACATAAATGAACTTCCACAAGTGTGGAATGTAACCTTTGATAATGCCATCAAGTTGAATCATGTTACTCAGATCTACATCTAGTGACCTCTTTTGATTAAAATATATATTAGACTAGTGAATATAATCATGTAAACCATCTCTAGTAACATCTTCTCTTTGACCTATAATAAGAATGTGAAAGTGCAATATACATCCTCCAATGTGACCACCATTTCCCTTATTAGGAGCCAAAATGTGCAAGTATATGGATTCCACTTTTGAGATAGAATTGTGATGAGGTATATTTCATATGAGATATATTATAAGTGGTCCACATGAGCCAATATAGCCTCATCTATCATATCCCAATTGGTTGCATCTAGACCTAGCTCTACCAACATGTAAAAATGTCTCCCATGCTATAACTATTGTATATATATATATATCCTTCTACAAATAAAAAAGATAAAAAATAAGTGTAAGACATTATATACATGCAATTAAATGAAGTATTTATATAAAAAATTAAAAAAAAATAAGGGCACAGTAGCATTTGACACTAACATTGATGTAGGACACTAGTTTTATATGGTTACATTAAAATTTAGACACTACCATCAAGGTACTAATGGTATTATCCAAAAATTTGGTCTTAGTGTTCATCATCCTACTAAAAACCATAAAATTTTATAATTTAATAAAAACATTCATAAATTCAAAAATAATACTTATATCATAGGGTAAAAATACATACATCTCATCAAAATCCTATTTGGATAGGGTTATCAATAACATATCATCGTAATGGTCATGGGTCTCTACCATGTGAAATTATATTTTTCTACTCAAAACTCAAATTTTTAAAAGGTTCAAGGTGAAAATTAATTAAAATTTATATTCAAAACTCCTAATATAAAAATTTTATAATAAATTTAAATGAACACATCTTGATTATTGATTGTCTAAATTTATATAATGAGTTGCATTGGGATCTAGGCAATGAGCATGTTCACATTATATAAATTTCAAAAGCTTTCACTACATACCAAAAATCACCTAAAATTTTTACTTACACAAATACATTACTCCAAATTACAAGTGTTTCCAAAATAATTTTGCATTCTCATGCAATAACACTACTAGGGTAATATTGGTTACAAAACACTTAAATACATGTCATTATCACTTATTCCTTTTGTGATGAGGTAACTAGCAGATTTTATTTCCCCTCCTCCAAAATGTGGGCATATCAATGGGGACATGTTAGAGAGACATGGATTCCACATCATAGTTTTAAATTTAGTGAGAGGCATGTTATGGTAATATGTCCTCCACATTTATTCACTATTCATCATATCCAAATTACAATGGGGCCATGTTTTGGAAACATGTACTACACATTTCAACATAGTTCTCAGTTTCTCTAGCTCATAATGGGGGCATGTTATAAAAGCATACCATCCATTTTTATGCCATATCAAGTCCTAACATACCTTCATCAGAGTGTATGATTTAGATATACATTTGGGTTAGCATTGTATACATTGGTATTACCATTATATACAAGTTACACATCAATATTTCTTATGCTAAACCAAAAGTCATATTATACACAGACTATTATAGTCACACTAGACATGATAGGGTGTATGAATAATGGTTTGTTACTTCTATTTACTCAAAAATTGATCTATCTTCTAGAATTCACCAAATTATTATTGATTTTTATCACACCATAGATTATTACTATATTTTATACTTTATCACATCATGGACTGACACTCAAGATGGACTATTATAGACTATTATTTGAGCCTTATCTATATCAAGTAATTGGTTCTATTTATGTATTAGAGTGATTAAGTTATCTATTCTAACTAGGATATGCACTCAAGTTGTGATGGTTGGGAAATTATACTCTCAATGACCAGAGGACCACTCTTCCTATTCTAATTTGGGAGCATTATCACTTCCTAACTCTTCATATTCCATATATATCACAACTAGGGTGAAACCCATTTGACCACTTATAATCTCACTAATATTCTTGTCTATAAGATGGAGGACATTACAAGTCCCCTTCTAGAGCCATTACTATGCATCCCACACACTAGTGTAATTTATCCATGATCTTTCTTTATACTACTTTCTATTATTGATGATATACATATTATATACAATGATTAATTTGTGACATGATCTTAATTTTAGGTAATATTTAAATGAAATATTCAAATAAGGATGAAGCCAATACAAGGTGTACTATACACACTAAGGTATGCATTTTATTTTTCTGGTAAGCTAGTAATTTTAGTGTCATGCATTTCTATATTAAATGGGGGTAAATGTAGATACCCACATTTGGTATAAACATAATTTCATAGCTTTTATCATATATTTTTTCATGTATAGTATTCTTGATAGAGAGTTAGACATATAGTGGTGTATTCTAATTTGGGCCTCTTTGGTTCCATATTATTTCATTTGATTTTACCCACCCTTTATGAATATGTGTTGTAAATTTTAATTTTTTCTCATTTATTCTGTGGAACCCAACCTAATTTTTCTATTATTCTCTATTTGTATCACCTAGATAAATTTTTCCATGCTTAACTCATGTGTTGATGTAAGTGTCCAACTACGACATAAGTGTCAAGAGTTATATTTTGATATTTTTTTACATGTTTATCACTTTTTGTGACCATTTGATTTTCCCATTTTATTTATTCTAAGGCCAATTTTTTGTTGGTTACTAGGTCCTAATTCAAAATCAATAGATCCATATATATACAAAATTTATTGTCTAACTATACCACCTACAAATTTGATCAAGCAATTTTCTAGCTAGAAATTAATTTATATTCAAAGATATCAAATTGTATTACATTACTAAAAATGAATATCTAAAGAATTTGGAAAATAAATATACTCTTACATTGATTTTACTAATGGTTACAATAGGAGAAACATTTTTATAGTAAAAATTCCACATACATGCATAGGAAGGATAACTATATGCAAGTCTAAGGCACTCTTTAGAGTAGTGTCTATGTAGGTAACACTTAACAACATCCAAGTTTATTAGTGTCAGATTGACTCACATGAGAACCCCTTTTTATAAATTTACATGAGGTTAATGATAAAGGGACTAGGTTTTATTATTGGTTAGATCCAACACATAAGTAGACACATTTAAAAGACCAAAAGGCATATAGACAATAGCATGGTTTCAATTTAAATTTAGATTTATTCATATATATTGCCTATACTAGACATAATGGTCTAAAATTGACACAAGTGTTCTAGGGTTAATAATAGTCATATCAATGGGTGAATAGATATAAAATTATTTCATATCACTATCACAATATAGAATGGAATACTAAACAAGATATATTTTTCTATCCCTTGATTGCCTTATATTTTTTGTATTTATTGTACTTGTGGGTAGATTAATCTTTATAGTTTGGCATAGATCATTGAATTTTGAGTATCTACATATTACCTTCAAATAGTTTTATTTATTTAAATGTGTTTTTGTAAAAACCCAAATAACATAAAATAATTTTAATCTAAACTCCCTTCACTTCTCTTGGTTGATCTTAAAGGGGCATACTCTATGTAGTAGATAGTAAATGATATGATCATACCACTAGTCTAACACAATTTGGGCTTGATTCACTTGCATAATAGTAATATGGGGATCAAATTTAGTGATTCACTACACTAGGCCTTGACTTATAACCATTTTGGTCAACTTAATATCATTGTCACGTTCTTTCATTTGGTTGTCATTTCCCTTGATGTTCCCCAAGTTCATTATTTCCTAGAATGAGCTTTATGGATAGGTCTAGTACTATGGCATAAACTTTATTACACATAATATAGTGACAAAATTTATTTACTACCTTCACCAAGTCATAAACATGTTCATATAAAGTGGGGTTGTTTAGTTATACATCCTTTAAGTTCATGATCATGAATGTTATTAGATTTTTTTCTTCACAAATTATAACTGTGATCTAAATTAAAGAGGAATAAGTATAGATCCATCATTTAGTTTTAAGTTATCAGAACTAGCACATAAATTATGGCATCCTTGATGTCTTTAACTATATTTTTGGCTAGATAATTCCATTCTAATTTCCATTCTTACTTCAACTAGCATTAAGATTTTTAAAAATCTAAGCAAAATTAGAAATGCAATTGATGTATGAAAAATAATTTTTCCAAAGGAACTTAACTATTTTTTACTATTAGGAATGGATATATTAAAAATTGAATTAGTTATTTCAATATCAATATAAATACCTTATTTTATGATAATATGATTTATAAATTTTTGTTACTCCAAAGATATTTTTTTAAGGATTCAAGGAGATACCATACCTCCTAAATATTTTGAATATCTTTTGCAAAAGTAAAATGTGATCTAATTTACATTTTGATAAAATTATTATTTCATCCATATAAATTATTGTGCATTTAGTAATTAGACCTTAGAGGGTAAAATTCATGTCCCTTTTAAAATTGTCCCATGTATTTATAAGGTTAAATGGAATTGTTTTGTGGTCAAATATGCCCCAATTAGTCATGAAATGAGTTTTCATTTTATATTCTTGATTGACTAACACCTAGTTATATCTCAAAAACCCATCCATAAATGCTATAATTTGGGATACACAAACATTTGGATTACCTCATCTAAATACTTAGTGGTAGTTATCTTTGTCTCAAGATCTATTTAGATTTGTATAATGGACATAGAGTCTAATTTCCCTATTTTTATTGTGGATAGGGACTAGGTTGCTCATCCAAGTGATAATCCCAACAAATATAAATTTATTAATCTATTTATAAATGAGGGTCTCTAGGATGAGATTCATGTTTTTTTGTATTTGCCTAAAGGAATTTTTTCCTTATGTAAGTGGGATGGTGTGGGTTATTACACTAGGATCAAATATTTTGATATCTTTTTAGGTCCTTGTGATTACACACACACACACACACACACACACACACACACACACACACACACACACACACACACACACACACACACACACACACACACACACACACACACACACACACACACACACACACACACACACACACACACACACACACACACACACACACACACACACACACAACACACACACACACACACACACACACACACACACACACACACACACACACACACACACACACACACACACACACACACACACACACACACACACACACACACACACACACACACACACACACACACATCACACAGTATGTCACTTTAGTTAATATATATTAGTTTGATTGCATTCAGGGCCAATGTTGATATTATGATGGTCACTTATGGGTCCTAGTTTTTATTTCTAATTGTTGATTCACATAGGCTATTTCTTAGGCCTGCTAGTTGACCTATATAGATTACATACCCTTTGTAGTTAAACCAAGCTATTAGGGATATGGTTCTCCATTAAATTCATAATTTCATCATTATGGTTAATAACTAACATGTTATTTCTCTCTTCCCTATATATTATTCAGTAATCAAACACTCCATAATTGATTTTGAAACCCAAGATATGGTGATCATCATTAAAAGAATGAAATTTATTGATATTATATGACACTAAGGGGAAAGGTACCAAATTTATATAGAAATGGTGAAACTCATATTCTTCCATAGGGGAAAGGTTCATATCAGATGATACTAAATAATATGTAACCTAGTTATCTTCCCTAGGAATGATGATAACATTGAAAGTGTTAAACATTTCAATCAGGTCCTATACCCATTGTTTGTATTCATTTAGATAAGATAAATTACATTATAACCTACTCCTTAGTTTTTTAATACATATTTTGGAGTCTAAGAATACTTTCAACTCTTTGAATTTGTGTTTTAGGTTGAACTATAATCCCATGATTAATGCGTCATACTCCATGAAGCTTTTGGTATAAGACAATTTTATCTATAAGTGGCCAAGTGTTTCTTTCCTTGTTAGATAATTAACAAAATTATAGTTATAGACCTTTTTTTAGAGAAGGACCTATCAAATTAAAGGTACCATAGGCCTAAATATCTAAAATATTTTTAGTTTTTTTAATTAGCAAGCTCCATGGAGAGGGTGTAGATGCCAATATCAGATGATATTTCATTCATTGCATTATATTTTATGATCATGTCCTTCATCCTAGGTTCCCTATAGATAAAAATTTATTATAAAAACCTCTGCAAGGTAACCAAATATGAGATAATTCTATGGTCATGTATTTATTTATGGTTTTGGACCAATCTCTACTTAACATATTATATGCTTCATAGATTTCAATGACCTACATATATATAAATTATTGGAATATGGATTAAAATTCTATTTTAATATTTACATTCAACAACTCCACTACCACTTTGACCTCAAATTTATCTATTTAGAAAACTAATTTTTAGACTTAATAGGAATCATCCCTAGTTTATTACAAATTATAGTATACATGATGTTAGTCAAGGCTTATGAATTGACCATAAAAATGGGTAAATTATTTCCAAATATTCATACTATAAGGAGGAAATTAGGGACCTAAAACTTAATCTTGTGTATGAATATGTTATCATGGGCTTATTTTTATATTAGGTTTTTATTGGTTTATCATTTAAGGCTTTTAAGAGGAGGCCATATTGCTCTGTGATTGATTTAACTCATATACTATGATTTTGGCCTTAATTTTCTTCATATCTTCCACTCTATTATAACTAATCTTACTCAAAAGAAGCTTTATTTATATAATGGGGAATTTATCACTACCCATTAGGGGTGGGGGGTCATTTTGTGCTTTATAATCTAGAGGGGTAGCACCATTATTTAGGAGAGTAGAAATTTTGAGGGCTCATTATTACATTTAACTCCTTAATTAATTATTAATCCTCTAATACTACTAAAATTCATGAATCTCATTTGTGATATCCTCAAGCTCATTATCCTCTTATTTGGGAAATTTGAGAGTTTCCAAGACCATTATAGTGATTTGAGGTCTTAATGTCCAAGGGATTCAAATGATTTGGATGTGTTATGATGGTTTAAAACCACCTCATATGCTTCCATCTCATTTTTTAAGATGTCAAAGGAATTTTATAACTTGACACTATCCAATTCCTGATGTTTGGTAGTGTTTGACACTCTACACTAGTTAGGAAAGACTAATTCATAGATGATGATCTTAAGAAACTTATTTGGCAAGGGTTATGGATGGTAATTAGAATGGTTAAAGGGATGGTTGTATCTTTGGTAGGTTAAATTAATTTTGGATATTTTCCCACTAGTATTTATAGATTTCCTTTAAAAGCTACATAAGTCATTACTAATCTTATATACCATATGATGTATAAGATCCAACTCACTTTTAGTGGAATCTTAGGGAACATTCTATAATTTTTTTAAAATGGTAACTAGTGATTGGATGTGATTTGGAGGTTTAACCTCACCATAATTTAAGCCAAGAAATCAAAGTGTTTTTTAGGTTCCACTTGCCTCAAGGGTATCTAGTTCATCATCAATATGGGATTTGGTACTGGGATGTTCTAATTCATATTTTAGATGGGATTCAAGACTAATAGATAAGATGATATTTAGAATAGCTACAAGCACCTAACCCTACATATTTAATTTCCTATTCACCTTAATAGCTTTTAAATAATATAGTGGTAAGTCAATTATGATGGTATCTCTTCTCAATAATATATCCATATAGGGATATAAATCATTTTGGTACTTTTCTATAGCCAACTTGGAATCTATTTGATATAGTGTTGTGATCTAACTATGCATATTTTAAAATCTATAATTTATGTCTCTAATAGGATCATTGGCTTCTCTTTTCATGATATAAAAATTATGGTATATCACACATGGATCCTTCACTTTTTTAAATTGAGGAAATAAGATGTTAAACTAATCCCAACTAGTGATGGAATCCTCAGGTAGGTTCAAGAGCTAGTCATAGGTAGTGTGTAGCTAGTAAAAGGAAACATCATGTAGGCCATGTCTTCATGCTCAAAATTTATAATCACTAGGACTATATTTTAATATGTTATGTGTTCCTTGATCATGAACCCCTCATTAGGTGTGAAACATGGTAGGTATCACTCAAGGTTACTAGGTAGGTCATGGACATCCCTAAGAACATTAATGGAAGACTTAACTAATTAAGCCATGGGTATCTAGTTTGGGTTAAAATAGATAGGGGAATAAGAATAAAATATATGGTCTCTCATATTATACCTTCCATGTCTATGTCTTCTAAACATCCTTAATGGTGGGAAAGTAATAGGCCAGAATCATATTTGGACCTAGTGATGTGTTGGAAAGGATCTAGGTTGTTATGAAGTTAATTGGTATCTTAATGACAATTATTCATGTATATGTTATAGAATTTATTGGGTTCCCTCCCCTATAGTTCTAATTAATATAATTTTTATGTGATTTTTACCCACATCAAAGGTCCCATGGGTTTTCACATTCTTGTTTTAGGGCTATTGACTTAACCCAGTGCAAGAGTTGTAGTTTTGGGTTCTCCTACATAGATTGTTGAGAATAGATCTAGAGTATTCAAATGTTATTACTCAAAAATTAAAAAAACCCTTGTCAAAATGATATATAAATTCTACTAAACTTTTTTAATTTCATTAATATAGATCTTAATAATATTAGCTCAAGATACTTATAAGTAATTCAAGTGAAGGAAAGAAATACCCAAGGGAAATAAGCTAGGGAAAAAAAGAGGTTCCTCATTGCTTTTGGATGTTATAATTTCATGGATAATATATAGGTATAGTTGACTAATTACATTTAGATAGCTATCATTGATTAATGATCAAACCTAAATAAATAGGGAAAAGACTCCAATGTAAATTGTGTAAATATCATCATGATGCCTACAATATTATCTTTAAAATGAAAAGACATGAACATTATTAAAAAATCACATATTTATATGACCATTTAGATAAGTGATATAAACCACATGAATGAATCAAGTTAGAAATCAACTCAACCTAACTAATGATATATATGACAATCCATTATCATATCATATTCCATTAAAATAATTAGCATTAAAAAATAAACACTAAAAATTATGAATGTATTCAAAATGAGAATGAGATGATCATGAACATTTTATAAAAAAAAATAATCTTATGAGTTTTATACTAAAATATCATACCCTTTTACAATATTTTTTGCCTAGATATATTACCAAGGAAGTCATGCTTTTATAGAGATAATATTCCACATTTGGTAGTAATTAAAATGTAATTACAAAAGAGATAAGGAGGTCATCATAATAAAACAAAGGGGTGGTTATTACACCATGAAATATACCTAAAATTTAGTTATAAAAATGGTTTCATCCTTGTCCCCCCAAAGTGATGCTCCCCTAATTTATTTTATTTTATACTCCACTTGCTTATTCTATATGGAATACCTAGACTATCCCTGATTAGTAGTAATTTCATAGTAATTTTTGAGGTGTTAGTTTAGTGTTGGACTAGATGGGAATGGATAGGAGTATGACACTTAGACGAATGGGATCATGGGCACTATTTTGAGAGATTCCTACTTGGACATAGTGATTCACATAAGAGAGTAATCTTGTATGAGCTTTTGACATGCTTGATAATCTTAATCTTAGGAAGGTTAATGTTATCCATAATGAATACCACTTGGGCCTTAATTAGATAGGTTTCATGATTTTAAATAAATTGTAAATATATTATTTCATATAAATTTTTCTCTCTACCTTATCTTTTGCATATCCAACTAATTTGATGACCTACTCACTGATATTTTTATTGGAATCTCTAGCCCTATTGCCAATGTCTAACATGAATTTGGACAATTTGGTAGAGAATTCCATTAAGAAATGTAGTCTTCAATTTATTTTGAACAAAGATATATTACATTCCTCATATAAAAGATACATGATTGAATGAACAATATCATTAATATGGCCTATTTTAAGGTTCATCTTCCCAACCCACTATTGCATTAAAGTCCTCATGTGAATCATCTAGGTCTCAATAATCACTATGTCATTAGGAGTCATGAGTTCTAAATGTGGGAACATTTAATTATTGAAATATTTATCTAGAAGTTACAAATTGATCTTGATATTGAGAACATGATCATGAAACCATTTCACTTTAACCAACCATGAGACATTTTTTAATTGGCTTGACAACATTCTACTAACATGTCATATATGTATTCCAAAACTCCCTTCATTTTATCAATGATGTTTTTTGGCATCATGTATTTTTTTAGGTATGAATTTTTTTGATCATATACTTCATCCCTTGAAAAAAAATTCTTGGATGCATCCCTAATGGTATAAATTATAGAATTTGGATCATCAGTCCATTCATCTAACACTTTTTACATTCCTTTCCTTAATCTAGTTAATGAAAATGGGTATTATCATACCACATGATAAGTGGGTGGCCAAATAAATGCAACATTTCTTTTTGGTTACCCTCTTAAGCTTCCCAAAGGGTTTTTCAAACTTAATTTTGACCTTATATTTCTTAGTGATTACAATTTTTTCTTTATGAGCTTATGCTAGTTGAATGATTTCCATCCAAATAGATCCCATGTGTGAGATGGTGATGACAATAGTTAGCGATGGTAAATTGTAACATGAGATGTAGGTCTATGAGTAGGTTTTTAAGGTTGAATAATCATGAATTTTTTGAAAGACATCAAGAGAGTGAAGGTGGGTTAAGGGGAATAAAAACATAGTGGGGTAGGGGTAGTCATAAATAAAGGAGTTATTGAAACAAAATCCAAAGTAGGAACAGGTTGTAGAGTATGAACTGCAGCATAAGTGACCAAATTAATTACTAATACTTCTTTCCCCTTCATTCCATTTTTTTCAATAGTGAAGGGTTATGTTCAAGGTGAAGTTTCATGCATAATAAAAAACTTAGAAAATGGATGCCCTAAGACTATGTCTAGTTTTGATACTTTGTTCACCAATGGTATTTGTAGTAACAATTTTTTTTGAGGTGGTGTTAGTGTTATAAATGGGTGTATCTATTATATATATAATTTGGGATATGTTAATGAAGTGTAAATAATGACAAGGATGGAAAGAGTAGAATCCTAATGGTGGTTTCATCTAAAGTTGCCTATAAAGTGTCAATAAGGGAAAACTAGGTATTAAGTCCTATAAAATTATTCCCCACTTAAGATGAATTTAGGGGAGTTATAATTGGATATAGGGTGACATAATTTATTTATGTATGAGGAACCAAAATTTAATTGACAAGGACTAACTGAATGAAAATGAAAGTAAATAAAAAGGAACATATTTCAAGGTAGTTTCCACTGTAGTTGTCTCTACTTAGAATGAAGTTGAAGGAATGTCAATTACAACATCATCTAATATTTTAATGTAAGGATAATAAGGATTTGACTTAAATTATTTTATTTCCACCTCCATTAGAGGAGAGGAAACATTAGGGGATTCAACAATAGAAAGAAATGCAAGAGAGGGAAGGGAAGTCACTATGTGAATTATGTCTTGTGATATGAACACCCTAAATTATTTAATGGTATAAGGAGAAAATATATCACCTTCCTTATAAAATTAGGATTGGTGTGGATTGACTCTTCCTCTTGAACCTAGGAAGTCTAAATTTTATCCTTTATATTTCCTAGTTTCTAGGCTTGTATGAGAACTAACACAATGCCTTGTTATGCTTTTCTTTCCATTGTCACCTCACTAACTATAATATTAGTATAAATATAAACATGAGGATGTGGATTATTCCTATATATTTAAGGCTCTTTAAATTTTATTAAAATATAATGATCCCCTCAGTTACGATTAGAATTAACTCACCCACTTTGTAACATTACAATGGAAATTTTTGTATGGTAATGGGGTGAATATCATTTATTTCTTCTCCTTAAAAATTCCTCCAATTCCATAAAGGATATAGAGAGTGATATATTATTTATAAAAATTATATAAAATGAAGATGTAAAACTTGAGATATGATACCAATAAGCCTTAAATAATAATTACATTATAATTGTGATATAATTAATATGCTCCCATACTCATAATTTAGTTATTCATTCCTTCAGAGAGCCTAGACATTGGATCTTCATATATGGTCTGATAGACTAGGGGCATGATAAATCAAAAATATGTGTCATTTGGTACCTATACCAATGAACATATATGTCTTGAAAGTGTTTATGTATTTATATTACCAAATCAAGACTCCACTATGGAATCTTATATAAATAGACCATGGTATCCATGGCATTCACTAATTAGGACATCATGTAGAAGTGGTTTCCCTTCATCACACCATATATATTATGCTTGATATTGAATGTAAGGACCTATACTAAGGCTATAATTTATTTTTATTTTAGTATCACTAATATGAGAGGGACCCAATTATTTTTCACATGACCTACATCCTTGGTACCAAAAATAATTTTTATTAGTCCCATTCCTATTTGAATGCCTAGTCTAAAGCGATGGATATGGATTATATAATCCCTATATTTATTAACCTAGTGGGTGGGTTCCTCTACCAAGTCCTTTAGAACATATTTAAGGTATTTATTACAAATCCAAGTAAAAACAACTTCATGATTGTAATGAGTCATGGGTGGGGGCATCTGATAATACTGTTCAAATTCCATACTAGCCACAAATGTAATATTATTCTTATTCTTGAGAAATAATATGAAATTATTTTAATGTCTAACCATAAAATGATTACATATAATAATTATATGTATGGTATTACCTTTGATTTAGTTGCAATCAAATCGAGTTCAACATACTTTATGGCGATAAGATAGTCTACATATGTTAAAACTTCCTCACTAGTATTATCCTTAGGTTTAAATAGCATGGATTAGTATATCTCATCTTGAATGGAATTATGGTATTGGAACTATTGGTTTACATTTCCTTGAAATGATATGTTGTTTGAGAAGATATGGCACATTCCATGTATGAAAATAAACCCTGTCATGGCCTTGACAAAATTCATAGTTTCCTTCAATGGAGCACACTTTTATTTTCTCTAATTTTTAGGGAGGTAATCAGTCATTTAATATTCATGGAACAATTAAAGTCTAGGTAAATTCAATTTTAAATTGTAATTTTCCATGTTATCTCAATTATTTTTATGGTTGTAGTGGAATGCCTATTCATGTGAATATAATTTTCGCATGGTTGGCATTAATTCACAAATTTTTCCCATTATGATTATGATTTTATTTTATTTTATTTTTATTTTTATGGCTTTAATGGTATGTCATAAACATTCCATGTGTCATATTTATGCTTACTATGTAGGCCCAATCTTATTCTAGTCAACCTTTGTGAATTTATTTGAATGTATTAAGTGTCTCAACTTTATTAGTTTAGGATCTATAGACCTCAATCTAAGTTCAATGCCTGAGTAAATGTACGGTGTAATAAAGTTAAAAAGTTCCACTTATGTTGTGATTAGATTTCAAGTTCATGATACCTTAAACTCTATTCAAGCTTTGAAATGTGTATCAAGGTGTGGGAGTGTGAAAATATGTCATGTGGAATGATTATATAAACTCATAATTTCATATACACCATAATTATGAGGTGAATCTGAGTAAATAGACACCACATGTTAGGATCTGACTGGCCCAAAACATCACATTGAACTGAATCTTGTGTAAACTAGTAAATATCTACAATATGCGAGGATGAAAGAAGGTGAAAAGTGGAATTTTTCATTTTCTCATAATATCATGGATAAAAAATTGTATGAAACTTAAATTCATAGAGTATTACTAGGTTGACAAGTAGCCTACATAATAAAGAACACATAGTCATTGGTCAGCTAGGTAACTGAATAAATTTATCAAAATAAATCCATAAATCACTCAAAATACTAAGTAAAATGGTGATTAATGTGTTTTAAACAATGTAAAATACAAATATAAAATGCTTTTTATAATATTACATTGAAATTAGTTATGAAATTCTAGATTTAGAAATGAGGTGAACCATAACCAAAGTAGTTTTAGACTTTGTTCTCAATACTATTAGGAAAGTTTAGCAAGATTCATATTTTCCAGCATGATTAACTCAAAATTCATTTGTTAGTCATTAGTACATGCCATATTCCAAAATATTATATAAGATAAAATTGATACCCATATGTTTTAATTAATAAATCAGTATTCCAAATCTCTAAAATAGTGGGGTCCCAATTTTTAAAATGAAAGGGATGTGTTGGTCATAATAATATTCATTCATGTTCATCTTTCTACATAGCAATTTCTAATTTCACATTTTTAAAGTTTAAAAGTTTCAAAAGTGAAAAGTATAAAATATAATCTAGATTCATTTATAGAGGTGTTATTCATCTTAAATTTTCAATTAACACTAGAGTCTAGTGACACTCAATGTCTATGGTTACACTTTTTCCATTGTAGTGAGCCACATTTTTTAGTTCCATTTTAGTGAACCGTATTTGGTGGTTCTACCCTGAAATTATTTTATAAATTAATATACATATTTATGTGATATTTGGATCATATATTCTTTCCAACTCAAGGGATTTCACTATTTTTTAAATTGAGACTTGATCACTATCAATTCATCACATGTTCAAAATTTATCCCAAATGCCTCAATGAAGGAGCATGCATACTTATTCATTTTAAATTTATTATCTAATTATATTAAATACTCTTTGAAGTTTATATTTTACTTGATATATTTTTAAATTTAAATTTTTAAAATTTACAAATTTCAATATTTTCAAATATGAGTAGTAACTACTTTCAGTAGCATTGTTACAATTTTTTTGCATTGAGGCATCTTGCATAATCAAGATTCACATTAAATAATAAATTGAGTATACACATTTAGGTTACCATATCCTTTAATATATTAATTTAACTTCATTTCATCTAAATAATAAAGTGAGATAAACGTAGACACTAAAATTTAATCATAAAGTGCATGACAATATTTAATGTTGATAGATTTACCTTTATTTGGTCTTTTCACCATTCCATTAATATGCAATCTATGTGGTAGAGTTATAAACAATTTAAAAAATAATTTATGCATATTTAATCTATTTATAGGTTCCTATCATCAAAACCCCAATATTATTTGTGCTTATGGGATAGGATCACACTAAGAATATAAGGCAACAATGCAACCTCATCCTCTAGTATGACCTCATTAACTAGTGCATCCTTATCCCCTATTATCAAATCATAAATTTTCATATTGTATACATTTAATATCACCCCTACCACATTTTTATAAATTTTGGTTAATAGGAACATTTCAAATATTCTTATGTATAATCACATCAATGTTTCTTGAAGCATTGTCTAGCATAGAAATAATAATGCACACTAAACAAAAAAGAATTATTATTTCTAATTCTAGTTTTTATTTTTTTATAACATGTACAAGTATTAATTAATTTTATTTAAATTCAAGTCACATATTTTTAATCATTCAAATCAATTTATCTAGTTTCATTCATATAGAAAATATCAAGATTCACATACTCATTTTTGGAGGGAGAATTACATCAACTTGAGGCCCTTTTGGGCTATGTAGGTTGCACTCAAATTAAATGGGATTTTATATGAATATATTTACTATTCAAATTAATAATTCCCTAATTTTTATATAATATTTATTTTCTTTATATTACAAGAGCTAGGGTTTTGATTTTTTAGGTCTTTCACATGGAAAATTAGTATACAGTCAATTAGAAAGTCATAGATAGGGAAATGCACCCAAATTATAAAATTAGTCACACAATCAATTAGAATGAAATTAAGGTTAATAAAAAAGGTTTTTATGTGACCTTATCCTTCTAACATATCCTTATCCTAGAATAGTTTCAATTTTTGTTTTTAAGTATGGCATAGTTTGTGGGTCATTTCATCTATTTTTTATAGTAAACATAAAATTGGTTTAGGTTTGTTTATTTATTGGTGAATTTAATATTTATATATAATTTAAAATTCTTTAAATTATTTTATTTCATATACATCTATGTATATTAAGTAGATCTAAATTAGTTTTCAATAGTTTACTTTTTATTAGCAATTCATTGTTAAATCAAAAATAACATTAAATAAATAAGGGACTACATGAAAACAACCAAAACCATAAAAATATGATGATAAGTTAAAATTCCTCAAATTTTATGCCAAATATATTGGACCAATAAGCATCTCACTTTCTTTAGATCTCTAGTTTCATAGTCATGACAAAAATACTCCCAATGCACTTTGGATAAAGCTTACAAAATTGTTTGAGAAGACAAATATCATTAACCCAAGATGTAAAACACTACCATTACCTTGAATACTCAAGACTTTATAACCATTGAGTATTTAATATCTCAATTCAAGATAATCTATCTTCAATTTAAGGATTTAAATTTTGAGAAGAACAGTAGTAAACTCATCATCATAGTTCTTTCTAAGCTAGAAGAGTCATATTCAGTATTTTCCTCAAGATTATATAAATATATATAGTCCTACGGTGAATTTTAACAATACATAATTTTGAAGGATTTTGTGAGCTATTGACATGTTTTAGCTACTCAAATTTGGTCATGAGTACTTGATAATGTTAATTTATCCCACTTTTATATCATTGACTTGAGCTCTTAAATTAGACCTATTTCACCACCTCTCTCTATCCTAAGTACTTGTACAGACCCACCCCTTCTTATTTTTTTGTCAAATTCTAAAGATCAAACATTGTCCTTCTAGGTTAGAATAGACCCACATGGGTCAAGTTAGTTGGTTGATCTAATATTTTATGGGTATATATTGTCCTTTATAGGTTGATTATTCCCTTTACCCAACAATGACTCTTTTTTAAATTTAAACCCTTTATTATAGTTTGATCCATATTTTTATGTTAATATTTAATCTATTTTCAATTGAATAAATAAAACTAATAGATATAAACTATTGAAATTGATACACATGAAATATATATATTTGTAAGAAAAATATAGAATATACATAATTATAAATTAGATAAAAATATTAAATTAACCAATTGATGTGAAATCCTCCCTCAAACATATCTTATGATGACTCTGTAGGCTGACTATGACTAAAAATACATAAAAAGACGTGTATTATATTGTATCTAAAATTGATAATTAGAAATATGCTAGAACAAGTACATGATATAAAGATAATGATGTAGTGTATCCTTGTCTATTTGCTGAAAAAACATCAAAGTTGACTATGCAATTTAATTTATTATATGAGCACCTGCAACTATCTGTTAGGGTTTTTTTTATTTTGTGTTAAAATTGGCTTGTCACATGGATTATTTAAAAACATAAAACCCTATCTCCTACACAATAAAAATAAAAAAATATAAAATTTCATAATGTGGTAATAAGGTTAGGGTAATATCTAATATATCCTTAAAACCCTATGTAATGTGAGTGATACCTATATAGACCAAATGGGCCTCAGGATAATGTGGTTATCCCTCCTAGAGTGAGTGTGTAATTTGTGATTATGAAACTATATGAATGTTTATAATATTTTTATTCTAATTATTTAAAATATATTCCATTTACCTATCATAAAATATATTAAAACTTTACCTATGACCATTAGAATGTAGTGAATTTTAAATTGTAAGAAATAGTGCTCTTTTACTCAGTGCACAATATAATTCCCAAGTGATTTCTAGATGTATTTTTAGAAGCCTTGATGCACTTATATAGGGGATTATTTTAAATATTATCATTAACTAGGATTTTTAAACATTTAGGAGGGTTAATTTTAATGTCTCAAAGCTAAAAATTTATTGTTGGAACATGGAGGACAAGGCCATAGTGTGGGCTTGTCTGACCTAGTGTGGTCTTATTCTATAAGGATAGAAACTACTATAACTAGTATGATAGGATTCCATGAGAAAAATAGGGATGTATAAATGATATTTTAAGTATTTTTAAGATAATTTTTATAATAATTAATTATATTGTATATATTTCAAGTATCATAATGTTGAATATGTCAAGTGAGGTAAGGATGTCAATATCAAGCTTTTTTAAGCACTTAATGATTAATTTTATGTTGTTGTATTTCTCCCCACTTTATTTTATTGATGAAATAAACTTAAATTAATAGAGTAAGGTACCATGAACTTAATTGTGTTTACATAATTTATATTTTTATGTAAATATTGATCATGCAAGATGCCTCAATCACAACCTTAAAATAATGCCACTAAAAGTATTTATTGTCCATAATTGAAAGTTGAAAATTTAAAAATTGAAATATTAATTTTTAAAAGACAAAAATGAAATTATACACTTGAAATAAAATTAAATCTAGTATAATTTATCCACATTCTCCTCTAACTTTAATGATCCCCTACCCCATAATCTTTCACCTATTATCATCAAGTGGGATATTCTAGCCCCAATTTAGGCATAGAAGTAAAAGGTGGATACGTAACAATTCAAGTGGATTTGTCCACTACTTTACTAGCATAAGATAAATTTAGATGGTATGGCCAAAGGTGAAATGGGCACAACTATGGGGAGTCATAAGAGATGCCAATGTGAACCTTTTAACTACATATGCTAGCCTTTTAGGGTTCCAAACAAACCACATGGTTGAAGCCTTAGTAAAATTTTATGGAATTAAACTAGCAGTCAAATCAGGCATCAATCTACTCTAAATTAAAGGGGACTCCCTTAATATCATTAAGTTTTTAAAGGGAAAATTTGATTCTTCCTAGACCATCTCAAAAGTTATGGAGGACGTGAAGAGTCTTCTTTGTAAACTCAAAGGTTATATTATTTCCCATGTTTATAGAGAGGGAAATAAGGGGGGGATCAAATGGTGAATATAGGGGCTTGAAGTGACTCACTTAAACATTGGTCGAATAAGGTCAATTTCCTAATTTAAGTCTCATTTTTAATATAAAATGGCAAGCCTCTCTCTAGTGTGTGGGATGATTAATCTATTATTCTCAAGATATTTGACATAACGGGAAAATCCTAAAATAAGGTGAAATTCAATCATCACCACATTAAGACTCATGATCTGAACTATGGGAAGATATATACAATTTTAAAAAATAAATTCATGGATTTTGAAAAAAATAGAATCTCTTTAGAGGATAAAATATTAAAAATTTATATAGTTTAGTGTTTTGCTAATAGGAAAAAAATGGGAACTAAAATAGATAGGATTGAGTTGATATCCTATGTAGATGTGAAAAAGGACCTTGACATTTTAAGGAAGTTGGTTAAAGGAATGCTTTAAAATTTCATGGAAAGAATAGTTGGTCATGATTTGGATATCTCCAAGTATTTCACCATTGGTTAGGATAATCATATGGTTATAATGAGGGGTTTAAAAATCATAATCTCATAAGAAATCATCAGTGAAATAATTGATGTGTTGTGATGGCATCAAATCCTTTAAAGATAAAAAGAGAAAGGAAGAGGTAATGAATATTTTTTCAAGTTTGATAAACCAGCGATTTCATCCCAAAAAGGTTCCCCTATAGCCAAACTACCTAAGAAGTGGATTGACTTTTGTTTTTAGATAATGTAAATTAACCTCAAGGGAAAACATAGCATTCCCTTCTTACACCATATCCTCTTGATGAACCAATTTAAAGGCCATATGATAAACCTTCTTTTATTTTGGCTTAAGTCTCTATAAGCCTATGTGACATCTTTCAAAGCCAATCCTTCCTCTGACTCCATCCACTAGAGGCTCATCCTCCTCATTGTACATAGAGGGGAACTAATTTGGGTAAAATATGTAGCTAAATCCATAGACATCCATAGTGGGGGAAATCTTATGATGAATAAATGAAAGAGAGATAGGATCAAAAGAAAGAGAAGGATTCCTCAAATCTAGGGGGAGAGGAAAACATTGGTAAAATTCCCCTAGAAAGTAGCTTGGATGGAAACATTCAAGTGGTTAAGCCAATTAAAAGTTTTTTTCCCTATATCCCAATGAGAAACAAGCTGATCAATATGTAGAGGATCCTAGAAAAGATTTAGACCAAAATAAATAGGAAATTTTTTCTTTTTTTTGAGTTGGTAGAATAAATAATTAATTTTAAAATGATGTTTTCTCTGAAGGAGGTTGGAATGAGAATTGGTGGATGAAAGGTGATCAAAATAGAAGAAGTCAAGCATATTGACATGACTCCCCCAAACAATAAGAAGTAAAAATATTAAAGTAATTATAAGAAAAAGGAGAAGTTAAATAAATCACTAGACAAAGAGGAGTGGACCCTGATCCACAAAAGGAAAAATGTGGTTGAAGAAACTTATAAAGAACCAAGTAAAAGAAA
Source organism: Torreya grandis (assembly GCA_037957365.1). Lineage (NCBI taxonomy): Eukaryota > Viridiplantae > Streptophyta > Pinopsida > Cupressales > Taxaceae > Torreya > Torreya grandis. The sequence goes on from JARHVA010002018.1 coordinate 138,173, forward strand.
AAGATGAAAGGATAAAGAGAAAACAAATCTTGGGAGCAACAAGCCAGTGATCTAATTTGATTCTAAGAAATCCAACTAGTATCTTTTGTTTTTCCCCCTTGTATATATTTTTGTCTTCATTTTATCATGATTTTGGTTCATGATACATAGTTGTTCATGGTCTACATAACCACTATTGTTTGTGTTTTCCTCTCATTTTTAGTTATTTATCTTTCGATGTATTATTTATGGGTATGGGATCTTCTTCCCATTTTTTTAATCATATCTAATACAAAATAATGCAATCTAATTTTCCTATAACTTAAAACTAAAGAAGTGTGTGTGCCTTATTGTTGAGGAGTTTGGAGAACTAGTGAGACTTATGTCAAATTGAGATTAATCAAGTCTCAATTTCAAAACCTTTGAAATCCCTTAAGTTGAAAATATTTTATGCTTCAAATCTCATTTGATTATGTAGAGTACTGTGTAAGATAATCAAAGGGGTGGAACCACCAAATCTGGATTGTTACATAGAAAAAAGTACAACCATAGACATTAAATGTCATTATAATATAATGTGTTACACTTTCAACATAAAGACAAATAACACCATTGTAGATGGATCTAAATTATATTTGAAAATTTTTAAGTTTTTAAAAAATTTAAACTTGAGAAATTATAAATTTTCATATATTAACTTGAACATGAATGAACATCATACCCAATGTATGGTGATAAATTGATATTTTAATGCTACTTAAAATTTAAAAAAATTAAAAAAATTGTAACTAGTAATTATTTTACACTAATAGTTACTTTTTACATGCCCATGCATATACATCAATTATATCTTAAATTTTATTGAATTAACTTTAGAAATGACTACACATGCATGTCACATGCCCCCTTAATCTAAAAATTTCAAATCATATTACAATCTTGAAAATATATTTTCATAAACTTGAAATTTTATTTCTTGGGAGGGTTGAATTCTCAAGATAGACCCATTGTGATGGCACCCTTTTGAGATGATATATGTAACCTACAAGACACTTATCAAAAAATAAATCATATATAAAAGATAGAATCATGTAATATCACTTTGAACATATGAATTGGATTACATTATAGTATTGAATATAGCATTTAATTATATATAAAAACATGTGTTAGATATATTTAGCATTGAAACACATAAGAAACATGATCATGATATGTAACATATCACAATATTAAAATTATATATAATGTATGATATGAATCATGTAGACAAAGAGGAGTGGACCCTGATCCACAAAAGGAAAAATGTGGTTGAAGAAACTTATAAAGAACCAAGTAAAAGAAAAAGAGGAAAGGATAAAGAGAAAACAAATCTTGGGAGCAACAAGCCAGTGATCTACTTTGATTCTAAGAAATCCAACTAGTATCTTTTGTTTTTCCCCCTTGTATGTATTTTTGTCTTCTTTTTATCATGATTTTGGTTCATGATATGTAGTTGTTCATGGTCTACATAACCACTGTTGATTGTGTTTTCCTCTCATTTTTAGTTATTTATCTTTTGATGTATTATTTATGGGTATGGGACCTTCTTCCCATTTTTTTAATCATATCTAATACAAAATAATGCAATCTAATTTACCTATAACTTAAAACTAAAGAAGTGTGTGTGCCTTGTTGTTGAGGAATTTGGAGAACTAGTGAAACTTATGTCAAATTGAGATTAATCAAGTCTCAATTTCAAAACCTTAGAAATCCCTTAAGTTGAAAATATTTTATGCTCCAAATCTCATTTGACTATGTAGAGTACTTTGTAAGATAATCAAAGGGGTGGAACCACCAAATGCGTATTGTTACATAGAAAAAAGTAAAACCATAGACATTGAATGTCATTATAATATAATGTGTTACACTTTCAAAATAAAGACAAATCACACCATTGTAGATGGATCTAAATTATATTTTCAACTTTTTAAGTTTTTAAAAAATTTAAACTTGAGAAATTATAAATTTTCATATATAAACTTGAACATGAATGAACATCATACCCCCTATATGGTGATAAATTGATATTTTAATACTACTTAAAATTTAAAATAATTAAAAAAATTGTAACTAGTAATTATTTTAAACTAATAGTTACTTTTTACATGCCCATGCATATACATCAATTATATCTTCAATTTTATTGAATTAACTTTAGAAATGACTACACATGCATGTAACATGCCCCCATAATCTAAAAATTTCAAATCATATTACATCTTGAAAATATATTTTCATAAACTTGAAATTGTATTTCTTGGGAGGATTGAATTCTCAAGATAGACCCATTGTGATGGCACCCTTTTGAGATGATATATGTAACCTACAAGACACTTATCAAAAAATAAATCATATATAAAAGATAGAATCATGTAATATCACTTTGAACATATGAATTGGATTACATTATATTATTGAATATAGAATTTAATTATATATAAAAACATGTGTTAGATATATTTAGCATTGAAACACATAAGAAACATGATCATGATATGTAACATATCACAATATTAAAATTATAAATAATGTATGATATGAGTCATGTTACCATATGAAAAAACAATGAACATACAATTAATTTCACATAATATCAATTAATTTTCATATAATGTCACACATAATGCCCAAGAGCCACATACAAGGGACAAGTGAATGTCTCATAAAAACACAATGCCAAGGGCCACACAGAAATTAAATAATTTTGTATGTGTGTGTGTGTGTGTGTGTGTGTGTGTGTGTGTGTGTGTGTGTGTGTGTGTGTGTGTGTGTGTGTGTGTGTGTGTGTGTGTGTGTGTGTGTGTATATGTATATGTATATATATATGTATATGTATATGTATGTATGTATATGTATATGTATATGTGTATATATATATATATATATATATATATATATATATATATATATATATATATATATATATATATATATATATATATATATATATATATATATATATATATATATATATATATATATATATATATATACATACATATACATATACATATACATACATACATATACATATACATATATATATATACATATACATATACATAAATACATACAATATATATATATATATATATGGCCGATGACGACACACAATAATTAAACAAGTTATACTTTATCAAGTAGTAAAGAATGAATGTAAAATAAGCATAGAAGAAATGAGACTAATTTACATCCATCATATGTATCAATGTCATTATTAACACATAACATTTTCATTTAAAAAAATTTAAAGTATGAGTGATTAGTAAGACATTTGTATCATATATATCTCAACATGGTAGATAGGTTTTGGATAGATACAACATATTTAAGTGTTCATGGAAATGTATCTAAGACTATTAGTATATAATAATATAAATACTCCTCAATGGGTAAAATACTATATTTGATCATGTAGGGGTAATTAAATCCATAGTATGGTAGATATATAATAGTGAAACAAGTAGATTTCTATAAATGATGTTCTTTGAAAGAATTATAAGATAGTTATTTTGGATTACTCGAATTGATTTGAAAATAAATATTGAAAGAAACCTAAATTAAAAATAGATACAAGGGATAAAATAATTCCTGGATAAGGGATATAATTATTACAAAGGAATTAAAAAAAAAAATCTATGGTACAAATGGAGATATGCAACTATAAACCAAGGATATCATCAAGGGGATGCCTATGTATAGGCCCTATATCATCGAGATCACACCAATATTATATATTATTATAATCCTAGTAATCAATCTAATCATCATAATATTAGAGAATAAATTTAAGTTAATTTAAATGTGTGTGTGTGTGTCTCTCTCTCTCTCTCTCTCTCTCTCTCTCTCTCTCTCTCTCTCTCTCTCTCTCTCTCTCTCTCTCTCTCTCTCTCTCTCTCTCTCTCTCTCTCTCTCTCTCTCTCTCTCTCTCTCTCTCTCTCTATGTGTGTGTGTGTGTGTGTGTGTGATTTTGATTATATTTTGTATTTGTGTACAAGAAATTTATTTCACCATTTATTGGAATTATTTTGTGAATATGTTCATCATCATTAAGATATTACAGCTTACTCTAAACCAAATAATGATCATGTATTATTTGTTTAAAAATAAGAAGAGAAATGATTTTTTATTTGAATTTATAATTTTTATAAATGCATGAAATATATATAATTCTTAATTCCTTAGAAACCATATTTGTATCATTAGGCTTTATAGGAATATTTTACTTTGGAAATGATTTTATGAAAAACAATTTAAAAAGTATGTTTTCTTTCTTATCTTGAATTTATTCTTTCAACTTTTATTTTGGTAATTGTTTTTTAAATATTTATTTTTCATCTTATTCTTTGTGTAATTTATATTTCTCTAATTTTGCCTGTCCAATATTTTTTTGTTCTAAATTATCTTTTAGAATCTATATTTTCTCTTTGTGTTCTTTTTAAACTTGTTGTTTTTTAAGAAATTAAATATAAGATGGTTTCTTAATTTATTTATTTATTATAGGATCAATACTACCAATGATAATTTATATTTTATTATTCAAAACCAAACAAATAATTATATGATGTCCATATAATTTATGATATGTATGATATTATTTTGATGTTCTTGAAGGAGGCATTAAAGGTAAAGCAATCAACTTATTTTGAAGCATTTCTCTTAAAATCTCACTTGGACTCTTATTAAATTTTTATATACTTTTTCAATCATTAATTATATATGTATATTAATTTTTAGGCACATGATAACTAGCTAAAGATGCATGATTAACACTAGCATACTCTAGATTATTTGTATATTTGATATTATTTTAAACTGATATGATATTTGAACTAAAATATTTATTTTTATTTAACAATTATTCCATTAATTTTCTCCTATTATTTATTTGATCTTGAATGGATTCATAAACACAAACCCTAGGCATATCTAATTATATAGTTAGGCAAACACCATCAAGAGGATATTTGGTAGAGATAGGCTCTTCCTTTGGATTAAAATATTTATTTATTATAAATGAGTTATTTTCTTCACATTTATGGATAAAAATGAAATAATTTTCACTAGAAAGATATACATTTTCATCATGTGTAACTCAATGCTAAGATTATGACATTGTGGTGCAAGAGTAACATCATGTGAAGAAAAACATAGGGTGGAATTTGAGGCAACATCACAATATTTTTTATGATTAATATCATGAATTTCAATTATATATTGTGATATGTTAAGGGAAGATGAAGTAATCCCATCCTCATTGGTTGAAAAAGGGGGAGATCTATGACATGTAGGATCAAAATCCACTATTTTTAAAGGAGTCGCTTTATAAATTGATTCTTTCTTTAAAATACCTTTATTACTAAATAATTTTTTGAAAATAATTTTATATTGATTTTATAGTTTTACATCTAAATGTTACTTTATTTGAGACTTGAATTTTCATTTAGGATTTAGATTATTAATTAAGGAAGAAGGTGAATTTGAAGAATATTCTAGATGTGAATTTTTGCTATTTACATTTACGAAAGTGTGAGAGGGGTTAAGTGCAACATCTAAAATTTAAAAATATATTATTTGAGTGTGGGGGACAAGGCTTCACTTGTAGACAAGGTCTTAGTGTGGCCCTATCTAACCTACTATAGTCCTATCATAGAAAGCCAAAAACTACTAAATCTAGTTAGATAGGAATCTATGAGAAAAATAAATGTCTAAATGATTTTATAAGTATTTTTGAGATTTCATAATTAATGCTCTCATATAGATTGCAAGTTTTCATAATGGTTAATATGCCAAATTAGGTAAGGATTTAAAAATTAAACATTATCAAGTAGTTAATGATCATTTGTGTGTATAAGAATGGATAGTGTGATGTTTCATCCATTTAGATTTATATAAATTCACATCTAGTCCATTTATTCTTCATCTTGTAAATTTAATTATTTGGAATCATATATACTATTTCACACTAAATAAAGCATTCTTGTTCTTTCAAATTAGATTATATATACTTGAATTAACCCTTATCCATGTCATAAGAATATTTTATTTGAATTAATAAAATCATTATCATTTATTAAATACATCTCTCGATGCATAAATGTGGAAAATGAACACTATTGCACTAAGCACTCTACTTTGGATAACTACAAGTGCTTTATTCCCACTTTGTAATAATATATATATATATATATAGGTAATTATTAATCATAATGAGGTTAATTTGCGTAATCTCAAACCATTACACTCCCCCTATGTTTGTGTAGTTTTTCATCTATCACAAATCCTAGTAGGGTTTCAACCTTACATAGGTCATTTTCATGTCATCTATGGACAACTAAAGGTCAAAATTTTTCTTACATTAATTTTTCAAGAAATTATAAGTGATTGTACTAGTAGCTTATTATTTGTCTTCACAGGTATACATTAAACCATTGAGGATAGTTATGATACTTGATTCTAACTATTTTAAATCATTTTTTATCAAAAATAATGACTGTTACTATTTCATTTCATACACATAAATATTCTATATTGATCTTATCAAGTCATATTTCAATTGCACATAATCAACCTAACTAGTAGAAATTAGCTAAGTTAACTTGTCTTCCTTGTGATTTTTATACTTATCTTATTTAATTTATTCAACCTCTGTCCTTTTCAATACTTTAATTTCATGTTGTCAATTATTGTACATGCTTAAATATAGATTTATATGTTAAATTGGTCTTGTACACTTGAAAATTTTCACTCAAGGATCTACCCTTTAGTTCTTTAACTTCCTTGTAGCTAATAGCTCGCATTCACCATCTCACTAGGATTAAATGATTATCTTGTAATGCAACCCTATTATTATAATTACCCAAATCACTTGGATCCCATAGTATGATAAAAATATTATATATATCCACAAGTATCAATTATAAAGGTCCAAAAAACTTCTATGTTCCTATATAATTTTGTTAAAACTTAGAAAATAACATCAATGTTATTGTCCATTCTCTAACACATGTGTTCTTGCCTTTTAAACACTCAAATATTAAAATATTTTGATATATATGGGTCATCATATTATGTTTCATTAAACATTTTGTGATTAAATTTTTAAATTAGGTGGTATAGGTACAATTTAAAGATAACTCATTATTCATCTAGAAATCACCTCTCAAGCTTACACTACAATACTCAAAATCAATTGCACAACTAAATTATTTTTCAATGTTATGCATATTTTCATATTAGTCATAGGAATAGTTTTATTTCAAGTCTAAAGCATTCTATGAGACATATTTTTTTAGTTTAAAATATATATCACTACATTCACTTCAATATAACACTCTACACTATTATTCACACACAATCCAACACATGGGAGATAACTACATATGCTTAAGGCCCTCTTTATAGTATTGGATATGTAGGTAGTGATCATTGAATATGAAGTCCTTGAGGCTAGATAAAATTTATGATCCCCCTATTGTCAAGGTGACAAGACCTAAGAGGAGGATATAAGGTTTGATTTAATATACATATACACATACATATACATATATATATGTGTGTGTGTGTGTGTGTGTATATGTATATGTATATGTATATGTATATTATATTAATGATAGACTATATGTGTTATCTAAACACACAATAAAAAAGTGATAGAAAAACTAGAAAGACCCATGTGGAAGTTTCAATCAATATTCAACACTTCATACAAGATAGATGCATTAAAGGATGTATAATAGCATTCATGTGAGTGTCCATAGGGTGATGCAAGTGTTCATGTTGGTTTTTCGAATATGAGGACTATATCATAATATTTATATAGTTTATTTATACACCTTTATTACACAACATGCCTACATAGTAGTGTATAAGCTCATTATAATTTATTCTTTGTATCTATTTTATTATAATATTGAATGTTTTACTTTTTATGTTTATCATATGATTAGATTTAGTATTTCTTACCATAACATGAGTATAATATAAATTCATTAATTATCCTACTTTTATATTAGATTAGTCTAATTTGATTCAATACCCTTAATAGACTTGGAACTATTTTCTATTATTATGAGTTGATATGGTTATACCATTTGAATTGGGTGAGATTAGATAAATTATAATGAACTAGAATTTTAGGATTGATATTTTAATATATTTATGGGCTTGGCATAACTCACCCTTATACTATATTATGTCCATGATTACCCTCCACTTCACCTATTCACATCTATAGGGTTTAATTATGAACCTATCTCCAATTATTCAACTAGGAAGCATCATTACCAACATAAAATATTAAGGGGAAACATGATTGGATTGATGCATAGGTTTACTCCTTCCTTTCTCTTTTTTATTTAAAATAAATTTAAATTATTCATTTTCATATTATATTAACTAATTACACCTAAAACATTCTCTTAGTTTTAGGTCATACACATACAACATATTTAAACAAGGCTCAAACAAAGGAAGGTGTGTTTTACACACCATTGTACACATTTTTTCCTTTAAAATAATAATTCCATCCATATGCATTACAATATTAAAGAGGGGGGGTAATTTATATGCTTAAATATATATTTATATGTTAAAATAGTCTTTTACACATGAAAAATATCACTCAAGGATCTACCCTTTATTTTTTAACCTTATTTAGAGTTGATAGGCTCATGTTTTCCATCTCTTTATGCCTAAATGCTTATCTTGTAGTATGAACCTATTAATTTAATTACCCAAATCACATTTAGCCTAAATTACACTTAAAATTTTATAAATATCCATCACTATCAGTTATAAATCTCCAAGAACCTTTTATGTTCTTATATAATTGCATTCAGACTTGGATAGGGGCATCAATGCTACTTTCCATTCTCTAATGTAAGTGTCCATACCTTCTAAACACTCAAATTTTTAATTATTTAACTATTTAAAGGTTAGAATATTATGTTTCATTAACCTTCCGTGAGGAAATTTTCAAAATAAGTGGTATAAATAAAAGTTAAAACCAACTTATTAGTCATGTACAAAACACCTCTCAAGGCTACACTACACTACTAAAAATTAATTACACAAATTATTTATTATACCTTATTCTTTATTATCTTCATATCATTCATAAGAGAATTAATATTATAGGTATAAATAATTCAAATAACATCATGTGAGACATATTTTTAAAGTTACAAGATATATCACTACATGCACTTATATACAACATTATACACCATTGTTCACGCACAAGACAATACATAAGGGTGAACTACATATGTTTGAGGCCCTCTTCAGAGTAATGGATATGTAGGTAGAGGCAATTTAAAAATTTATCATTGAGGTTAGCTCAACTTAGTGATCCCTTTAACCCTTTTATGAAGTTGACAAGACTTAAGATGAGGATATAGTGTTGCAATATATTTTAATATCAAGATCTTATGACATTATCTAAACACACAATCAAAAATATGACAAAAAAACTAAAAAAGACGTAAGTGGATGTTTTATTCAATACTTCATATATTATATATGGGATGAAACATAGATAGGAGTGTAAACACAAGTGTCCATAGGGTAATTCTATTGTCTTTATTGACAAAAATATAATTTTCAAAATCTAGTGACTGGATCAAGATATTCATACAATCTATTTCTACACTTGCATTACTTAGACCTACATGTGCATTAGTATATAAGATAAATATAATTTCTCCTTAATATTTCTATTATCATAATTTTAAATGGCTTAATTTATATATTTTGCATATGCTTAGATCCTAGGATTTAGTATTTCTTATCAAAATATCACTAGAATCTAAATTTATTAATAGACTTAATTTTAGAGTAGTTTATTCATCTTTGATTAGGATAATCTCCCCTAACCCTAAATTTTGAAAAAGGTTTAAATGGTTTCTAGTCATTTGCATAATTTATACCTTTAAATATCCTAATTAATTCTATTTTTTATAAAACATATTAGAGAACCCATACATTTTATTTGAGCATTGATTAAAGTTTTTGTCTTAGGATTTAGATAAATTCTTGAATATATAAAACTAAAATAATATTTTTTCAACATTGTATTTAATATTTTAACTAAAATAGTTTTATTTCAACTTTGGATTCAATAACTAGCACTAAAATCATATTCCTTAGACCTTAAATTTTTTATTTGACACTGAAAACACTTTATTTTTACCTTGGATTTTAGGGTAATTTAATTATATCCATACATAAAAATTATTATTTTTATAGGATCTAAATTATTGTCATAAGTTCCTGAAAACCCATCAAAATATGTTAAGGTGTATTTATATTAAAATTAGGATATAAATTTAAAAAATGGATAGAATTATAGAAAGATCAAATATGCATTCGGTTCATATTTACATGTTTATTTAGAGAAACATAGACTTGAATTATACATAAAATTCATTATGGATATGTAATTAGATAAATATAATAAAAATATTGTACACACTACACATGGAACAAGTAAAAAATACATTCATAAAACCCATCATCAGATATATATATTAATCTCTATTCTTTAGAAACTCTTTTCCTTTAAAATTGATCACTATATATAGAACTTCCAAATCTCTATCACCTTTCATTCTATATTTTTAGTTTAATCTTGAAGTAGTCTTTTTACATTCTAAAATCTTTTAAAATATATACATAAGCCAAATATATACAAAATGATATGGTTTACACAAAATGTTCTACATCACACATTTTATCATGAATTTACACTATGATTTTGTAGTCCTAAATATACTACCAACACTTTCTAGGACATAAATAGTTGTCTTGTCATAATACAAATTTGCAATAAGTGTGTCTAATATTGGAGTTTGTAGCATCACCTAAATTGATGGGTTGGTCTAGAAAACATTTCTCGTGGTAATCACAAAAGGAGTAATTTACCAATTTTCACGTCTTGTGCACAACTTAGCCACCTTTTTAGGTTTTCAACTAAGGAGTGTCCCAATTTACTACCCTTGTACATTTTTAATATATTTAAATTAACTTGGAAACCTCCCATTATAGCTTTTCAACCAGACTTACCCCATGTGCCTAATGATTCTACCCTTCCCTATTTAAAATCTCTTTAAAAATTTATAAAGTTGGTATTTATATATACCTATAGATATGAGGGAGGCATAGATTATTCTATTAGATCTGGAGGTGGCTAAAAATATGGAAGTGAAACTAGTGTTGTGTCAAAAGATGGTGATGCTTAAGATAATGGAATTGTATGATGCAGTTATAGATTTAGGTATTGGAGGTTGTGTCTATGGATATGTTATCACCTCCCTATTTTTAAAATCTTGTGTGAGTTGGGTTGGTAGGATGAACTATGTCTCATCGATAATCATAGTAATTGAGTTATCTATGTGTAAAATATATTTTATTTAATTGTTTCTAATTAGTTAAGACATCCTAGACCTTGTTGATAAAAGTTCATAGTGGATCTTGTCACTACTTGATTTTTTGAATATCATCATTCTCTATGTTGGTAATAATAACCTTATTATGCGTGAGCTTTAGCTAAATGTCTTGTGACATTTCCTCCAGAATATATGTGTACCATCTATTATGAAATTCATTAAATGTGCTATAGAGCATCTCATTTTGTCATGAAATCATATTTTTCATAAATGTATCTCTTGAGTTAAGATACTCCTTAAGTATAACATCTATAAGGCCTAGCATGGACACTTGACCTTCCATGATATTTTTGGCCTTGTCCACCTTTGACAAATCAAACTGAGCATCTCTGAGTGAATTATGAAGTTACTTATTATATTCAAGCATAGTGTGATTAGTTTGAGTGGCTTGATACATAGTAGTGCCCAAAACCCACTCATAATCCTTAATGATACGAAAGAGGATTTATGTTTTTGTTTTAAGGTGATGCCATTATACTTAGAGAAGCAAAAGTTTCTACTCATCCATCCAATCATTATTGAGTCAATAAATCAAAATAATGAGCTTTTTATCTTCAAACATCACCCAGTCTCCCAATACTTAGACTACCAACATAATGAAAATATCATTATTGATTATGTGGGCCTTGGCCAACTAATCATGTAGATCTATTTTTACCTCCCTTGGTATCAAGTTGTCTTATTCCATATTAATATCCTTTTATACTATGGAATCATGAAACACAAATACACCCTTGACTTAATTTACCATCATTAATTAGGTTACTATCAGTGATGACTCCTAATTTGTCATGGTCACAGAAAAATAAGTCACATTAGTTGTGTTTAGGCATACCTAATGTCAAATTTGAGTAATTAGGAGTGTTAAAATATTTCATCATAGGGGTGGGGCTTACATATCCCACAATAACTAGTTGATTTTTTAATGTTTATCCTATAATGCCTCTTATTTTATAGCTCCCAGTGCTAATCATCAACCTTGTAATGTGTTGGAAGCTTTTGGAGCATTAAGAATTAGTTGTTGTTTTATATCCACTACTAACTTCATATGTTTCTCTAGTTACTCATCCTTCTTAGTATTAGTTGAAACTTTAGCCTTCTTATTTGTCTCTAGATATTATTTTGCCTTGGTAGTTTCCTCTACTTGTGTTATTATTATCTTCTCTTCTTGTTGCATAGTGTCCTTGGTATCTTTCTTGTTATAAATTTTTGTTTCTCTTCTTAATTTCATAGGGATTCATTCCTTTTATTATGATATTATTTGGTTATTACATGAGACTCATCATTTTTTCCTTTGTTTTTTATATGTTGCCTTATCTTCTTGTTCTTTTTACTTTTTTGTGTATTTTACTTTTTCTTATTTCTTCTTGCTTCTTCTTCTATTGGTGATGCCAAGTTATGTGAGATCATACCCCTTAATCTTACACATATTTGTGTCATTGACCCAAGGGTTGGTTATGTGAGTCTTCCTCTTTGGTGGGCGAGGTGGTGTTGTCCTTTGTGTCAATGAATTTATTTTACCCTTATCAACATCTATTGGGGCACAACTTATATAATTTTATTAGAATAAATATAATACAACCTAATCATTAAGATAGACTTACATGAAGCCGACCACAACCCTAAAATAATAAGAGAATTATTGAGAATAAAGGGCATTACCTTGTATATGAAGGTTCCCCATTATATTTAAAATGTGCTTTTAACCTAATCATTGGATTTTCTATGTATCTGGTGATATCCAATGAAGTCGTCTATGCAATAATATAATTCATTCCCTATGATTAAATATAGAGTTTCATCCATAAAGGGAATTAAAAATTGGTCATTTATGTAGGCATCATTCAATTCCTAGTAATCACTATAGACTCTAATTTATCCTAAATTTTTAAGTTACACCACCATTGGATTTACCCCTTCTACATTTTATACTAGATAGATAATCCTTATTTCTTATATGTGGGAAATTTTAGCCTTAAATTTAAACTTCATATTGGGATTTATTCCATATGCTTGATTATTAATATGTCATGTGCACTCCTTGAGTTCTATGTGTATCTCTCATAATGAAAGATATACAACCTTGTATTATAAAAAATTTATTGGGAACACATTGATAGTCTTATAATAATTACAATCCTTCTGATAAATATTGATGTGTTCAATAATCACCTAAAGTCACAAGCATTGGTGCATCCTTAGTACCAATTTTCACTACTAATTTATTTAATGGTTCTTGGTATATCTTGTTGGATCCAATTTCCATAGAGTATCACAGTTTCCTCTTCACTTCTTATTATTGAATGTTTATATTTCATAGTTATTCATCTTTAAGTTGCTCTAAAATTTTTAATTTTAGTTAATTATTATCCTTATGACTCAGTTTAAAATAAACACTTCAAGTTGAAATCCTCGTCATTGTCACCATATTTTATTTTTCCTCTATCAACCATGATTTTATTTTAGGGTACACTAAAAATCCTAATAATTTTGTATAGCTATATTAATGATTATTACTACAAATAAGAGTTCATTGTAATTCTTAGATACTCTTCTTATCCATGACATAAAAATATCCTCAAATTTTGAAGAACATTTTGCAGTAGGGGATTCTCATCCTCAAAGACAATGGTTTGAATAAAATCCTACTACTAAACTTGTGTCTAGTTTTTAATTTCATACATGAATTCTTAGTGTGTGTATCATGATTTTGGAAGAGGAACTAAAGTTTAATTTAATACATGTACCCATTATTTAGGTTCTAGACCCTTCCAAAGACCGTAAATTAATTTTTTTGTGAATATACATTTCATGACTTGTCCTTCCATAAAAATGGCCATTAACTCAAGATTTCAAGTGCTATTTGAAATTAAGATCATAAAAAAGTGGAAAACATCTTCCCAGTGTAGTTAATTTTACTTATGTACTACCCACCATCTTTTAGTAGTGCCTTTCAAATCATAATTTAGTGTACTAACTCGTTGATCTACATCTAGAACATTTTTTTGTAGTCTAGATAAATTGGCCCAAGTCATCAGTTACAAAGTATTAAGCTAGTTATCACATTGTATTCAAAACCATTCTTATTGGTCTCACCTCATGGTTTCCTCTTACCTAATACATCATATAGGTATATGATTCACTACTAACTAAATAAGTAGCTTCCCATGGTATAATACCTTGATGAGTTGGTTTAATGTAATCCATGTCTCTCACACATATTTGATATACTAAATCTACTTCAGACCTTATTGGTGATTTCATAAATAGAGACTTTCATTCCCCTATATTAAACTATGGAACTTGTTATTTTATTATCATAGGTCTAGATAAAACATATTTTGTTTTTTTTAATGAATGAAATAGTTTTATTTTTTGATGGAAAAATTTGAACTCTATAGCTTGTGGTAAACTATGTTTAGGCTCTGTGTCAAGTTTAAAATATTTTTTAATCCCATAGTCATAGGGTGAGTTAGGTTATTTATGAATGATAGAAGTCTTTATTTTAACTTTATTCAAAGGGTATGATAATAATATTACACCCTTGTTGTGTGTACAATTGATTATGTACTACGTCAATGGTTATTTACCCATTGTAATCCCACTTCTTTCCAATCATCATAGGGTAGTGTATTTCATTAGTGTTCATATTGATGACTTCAAAATCAGCTCATAGACTTAGATCAATAAATTTAATTTCTATATATTACATTCACCCAATAGGTTCTACCCTTCCATTACCTATGAGAGTCTATGTAACTAGGTTATAAATGAGAGTAGATCATCTAATAGATTCCCATGTTGATCAAGGGAAAGGGTAAATTTTAGTGGTGTTTTTTCACTAATTCACTAGTATTTTTGTTATATAAATTGGTGTTTATCTATTTTAGGGAGTGGTAAACATCATGGATTTGCCTAAATTATCTAAGAGCAAGTTAGTTTTGCATGTTAGCTTGCCTACTATTTAAAATAAATTTCATACATATAAATATGGTTTGCAACTTCATCAAAGTCAGTATGAGCTTATTCACCATTATATGTAATATATAATCATTTGTGGATTGAAATTCCAAAGCATATCAACATACCTACCATCCATAGGTCATTTGTGACACACGACATCATAGTTGTCACTTACCTATAACATCATCACTTGTTATGTTGACTACTAACAATCATATCATAAGAAACTATTCATTCCAACCACCAAAAATACTTTTATGCATTAGCATTAGTGTTTCTTGTTATCTTTAGTGTCACCCAATAACATTGGTGTCATCTGATAGCATTAATGACACCTAATATCAATGGTGTCACCTAGAAGTATTAGTTTTTATATTAAAATTGATCAATTACATGACATACTAGAACTATTAAGGGGGTGGGATAATTAGCCAATAAAACCCCCTATTATTTTATTTTATCTAGCTGGAAAAAATCCCCAAGAAATTGACATCCACACCAAATATAAGTATTATACTAAATGATGAAATGTATTTTTGTTTATTTTCAATTTAATACCAAGGATAAATAAATATTCAAATGTAAAACCTCTTAACTGTATAACCCATAGATAATGTTATTCTTATTAAATGAATTAATCACATGTCACTATTTGAAGATATTATTGATGATAACATGAAAATACTCAAATACATTCCTAAGTATGATAATGAAATGCCTCAAGTGGAGGACAATTAAAAACAATATGACTTAGAAAAGGTAAAAAAGTAGTAACATACTTCTATATCTCATGAAACACCAACTTTAGTTAAATATTCAACTCAAAATTTTGTACAAAGGAAGAGGAAATTTTATGTAAAGGGAAATGCAATTGATCTATTAATCAGTCCTAGCTCAAAGAATATAAATCATACTTCTACTTCTAATTATTAATACATTATATATTCATGGCCATGACAAAGATGGATCTACTAGACTTAAACAACATATATCTTACTATAATAAAACCACCAAGAAGGTTTCTAAAGCCTCCATTCAAGAAAAACTATGTAATAACCCTAACTACATCCTATGTTTTCATATTCACTAAGTCTAAATGATAAAATCAAAGCAAAGTATAATCTAGTGCTCACCAAAATATTGTGGTACAAATTGGGGATAATAAACATAAAAATAATCATGTATAGGAGATATATATTGATGCTAATGTATAAAAAATATTAATGCATGGGAGAGAAGTACAAATGCAAATCTATCTAATCTTACAAAGGAGGAATAAAGTTAGGAATACTTACTTTTGAATATGAACCCATAGAGTCTCAATCTTTCCCTTAGAAAACATTATTTGTAAGAGTTTTTTGTGTTATGTAAGGATAATAAGGATAAGTTAACTCTAGGATACATATTCTATCTATGCATCCAAAAGACTTCTCCATAAGATAAGATCTGTATCTCCAAAGAAAGTATAAAAACCCTAAGCTATTATCCTCAAGTATAATGGTGGTTAAGAAGATGCACAATATATTATTCATTGTTCTTCTCTTATTTTTATGTAAATGACAAAATGAATGTGTATATATAGCTAAATCTAACCTTAGACCTTTTTGAAAGTTTAACTGAGAACGTTGGCCCAATCAAATCTATATCATTATTGATAAAATCAAATTATGTCTTGGTTTAGGTCATATATGGGTTGACATAGACCCTAAATGAGTTTGATCAATTATTGTATAGGATTGATGGGGTTGATAGTGTAATATAAACCATTGGAAAGGGTTTTTAAGCTAGGGAAGGGATAATGAAGGTGGAAAATAACTAGAGGAGGGTGAGAATAAGAGTTAAATCTTAGGGAAGTTTTTTTAGGAGATGGTTGTGAATATAAAAAGAGATAGTATAGGGATAATAATCTTTCAAAGCACTAATGGTCTACCCACCCATTTCTTGGTGTACCCCTTAAGGCATGCACTTAGAGAGATTGAGACTTAATGGGTTCTTACAAGATATAAAGCATAAACAATTGATAAGGTTTTAAAATATTGTGTATACATATGCCCCACTCAAATCTCATCATGTGTCATGTAATGTAACATGAGATGGTGCTTTAGGAAAAGAACATAGAAACACACAATGTTGAAGATAAATAAATTCTAGTAAGGAGAAAATAAGATACATGAAAAGATAGATTTGAAAAACACATACATTTATTTACCTTGGTGTTGTAGATAAATAATGAGATGCAGAAATGTGAAGGTGTCTAATGTAAGGAACATTAGGAAAACCTATAGAAATTAGTGAAAAAGAGTGAAATTTTGATTTTTTTTCAAAATATACATGTAACATGTGAAAAGAGTCTCTACAATGTTAGGATTTTAGAACATTTTATAGTTTGGAAAAAATCTAATAGAAATAAAGATATGGTAAAAATACATAATATTATGATAAATATTTGAAAGGAAAATGACTTTGAATCATAAATATAAATAGGGTGAAAACTAATTCATTTTTTATTTTTACTATTCTGAGAAAAAGAGATCTAAGAAACCAAGTGTGAGATGAGAGAACCATCATGGTGAGGAGATGACAACTGAGATAGGGAGGATGCATAGAAACCACAATGAGTGTACCAAAAGAATATAAAATTCATTAGTAGGTAAACTATAGGCACCAAAATTAACCTTAGGAATTTTTTAAGGTAGATTAGGGGAAGAATAGGATACTAGATAGGAAGAAGTCAGACCAATAAATGCCTAAGGCATTTATGGTAACCGATAAAAAACTCATTGTTGTGGAATAACATAATTGACCTCATCAACTTAGTCTATAAGTTGAGAAGAAAGGGGTTTAATATATATTAGTGGGCCCATTTAGTATTATAAAGGATGGTTAAATATGTATTAGTGGGCCAACTTAGTTAGTAATGAGGATAAGACTGACTACATACTATAAGGTTGATTCATTTTGTGGAAGATGGTCGATAGAGTCTTTTAAATGGGGTGAACTATGTATTATAGGGCTGATTTAGTATGCTAAAGATAAAAGATGGACAATCTAGTATCAAACGGGTCTATCTTATTGAAAATTATAAATCCTGATTTAACATCAAAAATAAAGAATAGGGTAAATTTAGTATTAAATAGGTTAATTGTATAGGAAAATTAAAAACATGAAAAACTAAATCAAACTAGTTGATTAAGTGGTTAATTTATGAATTCATAAGAATGTATTTTTATTATTGATGACATGGAGATCTGATACATCCTTTTTTATTTGATATTTTTTAGAGACTCCAAATATATTGGCACTTAATAGATGCATCATGGCCACCATATCTACTAGATCATTTGAGTGATGTGGATAGAGTCTAACTAGTCACACTAGGATTTGGAGACATCATGGAGATGAGGTAGATCCCACTTAGAATTGATCACATTTTCATGTTCCTTATGTTGGGTGAATATTTTTTCATCAACTAACTAATGACAAAATGGGTATATCAACCACAACACAAGGAGATTTACGCCATGAAAAGTGTGGGTTTACCACATCTGGATGAGGTAAATCTCTCCACTCAACAAGGGGAGGTTCCCTATGAATATTTATACGCTGTATTTATATATATAAGTAAGCAAAAAATAATACTCAGGGTAGTATAACAGCATCCACCTCTCTTTTTTTAGAGATGATGTCCAAAGAACAAGAGAGAAATCTTGGTCATTGGCTAAGAACATTCCTCTTCTTTCAAGAATGGTATTCAGCCTAGAGTAGAAAATCCCCTGAAGTAGGTAGCAAAGTCTACAAGGAAACCTACATAAGAACAAAGTCTTCCATTGTCTCCTTCACTGATCCAGAATACGCATAACCATAGAGTGAAACAAAGCACAAAGTCTTCACCTAAAACTACAAAGGATAAAAGGATCACCAAGATAAAAGTGGCTCAAAGTCTCTCTTCTATCTTTTAGAAATGTCCTCAAATAATATCAACACACACACTTTGCTTATTAAATCAAACAGATAAGAGATTATCAAGAAAGAGGACATAAGAAGCATTTCCTAAATAACACAAATTAATTCAACACAAAGTTTGAAATAAACCTGTTTCTCATTCATTTGATGAAATATGATTTACAAATTGAGCACAAAGTCTGAAGAAGTGTCTCAATTTTAGCAGAGTTTTTGCTATCAACTATCAGAGATCCATTTACAAAAGAGATCCCCTTTATATATAGGGAGAAACCTTCAAAATTTAAAAGATTAAAATATAAAAATATCTTAGTCAAAGATGACTCAGCATTGAATTTTGGATATTTTCCATATTTTTCACATGTAATTACATATTACAAAAGTACACGTGAAAATGTCCCAAGTCAATTACAAAGTGCATTTTGAATAAAGCATGAAAGAAAAGCTTCAATCTTTATTTCCAGTCTTCTTCATGGTCTTCAACTTCTTCAGAGATACTTCAGTGATCTGGAAGAACTTTTGTTGAAAAGACGTCGATAAAGAGGGATCCTTTAGAGAAACTACAGTAAGAATCATGATTGTGCAATCAGGGAAAAAATTAGTAATCTATGAAAACTACACATTTGAGTAATCATGACTAGGGAAATGTGCTTGAAAAGGCTGAGGTGAGAACAGGTCAAAAAGTGGAAGAAAAGGGGAGCGGGCATGGAAAATAGGAAAAATGAAAATTTCCCAGAGTTAGGAAAAATAGGGAGAAGGTATGTAGGGGTGGCAAAAATTGCTGCCCTTACATATTAGAGAAGTTCTTGTGCATAGGCAGCAAAAATTTCCACCTATGCACGTTAGGGAGAAAGTATGTTGGCAGAAAAAATTGCCACCAACGCATGTTGAAGAAGAAGAATGCATAAGGGCAGCAAAAATCACTACCCTTGCACCTAGAGGAGAGGAAATAGTTATGTGTGGGCAGCAAAATTTGATGCTCCTATATGGAAGAGACCAAAAGATGCAAGGGCAGCAAAAATTGCTGCTCTTGCATGATGGATGCAAACACTTGTCATGTTCCACTGAGTTATGAAGTATTTCACTCTACTTTATAATGGACACATGGTAGCTTTTGGGCTCCTTTCTCTCAGAGGGCTTTATCCTTTATCTTGCAGGCGAATTCCTTTAGACAATTTGTCTAAATGATTTTTCTTTGTCTTTTGCCTTGTTCACTTTTCTGAAGGAGTTCACTTTGTCTACTTTTTCTTGCTACCCTCTGCAAGGGCACTTGGCTCTGGTTCATAGCCCTCCATAAGGGCACTTGTTCCTTTGGCTTTGGGGCAGCCCCTTGAACCTAGTGATTGAACCAACTGATTGAACCAAATTTAGTTCAAGGTTCAATGGTTAAATGGTTAATTCCTTTGTTTTTTTCCAAGTCCTTTGATTGCTCGAACAAAATGTGTTAAACCAACCACTCATTGAACCTATTGAACCTACTAACTTCAAGCATGTCGAGTATGTAGAAACATATCTACAGAGTGTGTAGATTATGAGAAAGCTTTGAAAAATGAAGAACCTGAATGCTCAGAACAATTTTTGAAGGGGGAAGAGAGGATTTTTATCTATAGGACCAAAATAGTTCAAATTTTGTCCCAAAAATGAGTGATATTTTCGGGGGACAATAGCTGGCTCTAATTGGGGAACTTCCTTCAGTTGAAAACTTGGAACAGCTGAGGGGAGTAGAAAATAGAATCTCCAGTGCCTTGAAGTGTGCCATTGGGCTACGAACTCATGCTACCCAAAAAAAAAGGCTCCAAAAAATGAAAATGAAAAGCACAAAATAGAATTAAAGACTATATAGATATACATATGTATAGATGATCTTATTTGATGCCTCAAGATTTGAAGTGCTTCACATGCCACCCACTGTGAGATAGTGAAAATGGTGTGACATCCTAATAAACTAGCAAGAAGCCATTTTCTCCTCAAAATTAGAGATGGGTGAATGGAACTCTCCACTAGGAAACCAATTTTCTATGTCCTCCCTTTGGTTTTCTCCTCTTGCCCCACAGCAAGACTTGACTTTTAATCTAAAAACCATGAATCTTTGCTTTCTTTGCAAAAAGTTCCTTTTCTTGATTTTGATGTGCAACAGCATGGTCCATTACCATAATTGTTTGCTCTTCTAGTTCAGTCCAGCACATGATTTGATTCTTCCCATTCAACACCTAACAATCATTTGCACTATCAAGCATACTTGGTGTTGTTCCATCTGAACCAATTCCTAGATCATCACCTACAATATTTTCATCTATTGAAACATGAATGTCTTCAGTAGATAGAAAATAATTACCCCTGCCTGAAGACTCAAACAAAATTTGAGCTTCAGGCCTTGATGTCTGAGTGACAACATATTTTGCCTCCTTCTCAGGAAGCAACCTCTACATTACAGCTTTCATAGGAATTCTTACCTGAGACAAGTCCATGCTTAATTCCCCTCTAACATCCTTGCAAAAATTCCACCCAAGAAGGATGCCATATGATGCTGGGATGTCGGCCACTAGGATGGTCATCTTCATTCGCTTGTCTGGAGATGTAGCAAATGAAAATTGGGCATCTTTAATTTGCCCCAACAGTGGCACTTTTTTTTTCTCCATGGAGAAACATCTCCTAAATGTCTTGGTTAGTGTGAGACCTAGAGATTCTTCCACTTTAGTAGGCATGACATTGTCTGAAGCCCTGGAATCAATGACGTAATTGTTAAGCTGGTGACCATTTATCAATAGAGAAACATAAAAAGGCTCTATTTTCCCAAGGCCAGCAAGAGGGGTAATGACAAGATTGTCTGGGATGGGCATGTTCCTTGGGGGACCATAAGTTACTTTTGTAACCTCTTGTCTTGTAGGGATGGTTTGGCTCTTGACACATTGCACCAACTTGTCCAATTACTCAAGATGAGACTACAAAAACTCAAATTTAGACATTTGAATTTTAGTTTTCTTTATATGGTCAATGATATCAAATGCCTGGAATGAGCTAGGAGTAGAGGATGGGACTTCATCCTTTTGATTTTTGAAAGGGGGAGGACTAGACTGCAAATTTGAAGTAAAAGGTGTAGGGGCATTTGGGGTACTTACCTTTCTCGCAATCACCAGGTCCTTTGGCTGAAAAGGAAGAGTGGATCCCCATTTAGAAATTAAAATTATTGGTTGAGGTTACTCCTCTACTTTCTCCTTATCAGCTTGTTGAGCTGATTGATTTTTGGACTGGGTGAATATAACATATGACCCCTCAATTGCATTGCCTTCTCTTTTGGGTTCATCTTGATAGTTCAAGAAATTGATGTGAGAGTCGCCAACTAATTCTCCTTGATCAAACATAGTTTGGAAAGAGAAATCATGTTCTATTTCCAAATATCCAACTACTAAGTTGGTTGGAGGCACTTCAAGGGCAAGGTTCTTCTATGGGGGAGGAAGGTGATTTGGCTACACTTGATTCCTGGTAGCATTGCCTTGGTATCCCTAATTCTGAAATGTCTTCCTTGGCATATCTTGATTAAGAGTAGACATAACTTGGGCCATTTTTTTTTTGAGGACCATCAATTCATTTTCCAGCTTCTGCACCATTGGATTAGTGGTGGCTGAAGGTGAATATTTAGAAGATGAAGAGGATTTACCTTTATTAGGGTCTCTCCTTATCTTTCCTGCCAAGATAAGGTCATCTTCTACTTCAGTAGCCAAGTCCTAAGTAGCAATAAGGTCTATGTGTCTATCCCATCTCAACAAGAAACCTACTTCATGCAATTGTGAATTGATGAAGAAGCATTTGAGGTTCTGAGGTGTTGGTTAGGCAACCATGGGAATCTTGTGCCTCAGCTTGTCAAACCTAGCAATAAAATCCCTCAT
The DNA here is from genome assembly GCA_037957365.1 of Torreya grandis. Classification (NCBI taxonomy): domain Eukaryota; kingdom Viridiplantae; phylum Streptophyta; class Pinopsida; order Cupressales; family Taxaceae; genus Torreya; species Torreya grandis. The sequence continues at coordinate 161,451 of JARHVA010002018.1, forward strand.
AGGTTCATGAGGCTCTTTCTTCATTTGAGTGAGTTGGGCTAACAAGGCATGTGCATATTCTATAGGCTTGAACTTGGCTTCAAATTTGTCTTTTAGAGTGTCCCAGTTAGTCACTGATCTGGCCTGTAAGTGGTAAAACCAGTCTGTAGCAGCACCTTGTAGTGTCTCCATAAATAGCCTGACTATTATGTCTTCAAATTTCCACCCCTATTACACTATAGGCTATGCTGAAAGTTGAGATGTGTTCATCAGGATGAAATTTCCCATCACCAAAGAATTTGGAAAAAAAAATCCTTGAACTATGTGGAAGCTCATGCAGGGGTGGAGTCAAATTTAGGGGACCAAAAGAATTACCCTAGGGGCCTTGAGCCATGATTTGATTATGTAAATGTGGGATCACAAATTTGGGTGTAGAATGGATAGGCAAAGCTCTGCTAGTAGTAGAAAAATAAGCTCTACCTTGTGTTGGTGACCTGGTAGGGTTAGGAGGAAGACTCCTAGTTCGTTGAAGGTGAGGTTGTGGAGGAAATAACTCAAAATTACTCTACCACACCAACTCAAAAGTAGGTTCAACAACACCTTGGGATTTCTAGCCTCTAGTATAGCATGGAGTTTCTAGATTGTAGAATAAAAATGGAAAAGAGAAAGATTTACTTTAGCTTGAAGCTTGAGACTTCAAACTACGCGCTCTTCCTAGTAGCTCTAGTTTTGTAGACTAGATAATATAATGGAGATGGAGGAAGATGGTAAGGCTATAATGATAATGGGTAAGACATGGAACAGAGTCACCAGACTATGTAATGGATAAGGGTAGGGACTGCTTCAATCTAAAACTTGAGGTTTCAGACTACACGTTCATCCCTAGCAGAGTCACCAAAAAGTTTTTGGGTGAATATTTTTTCATCAACTAACTGATGACAAACTGGGTATATCAACCACAACACAAGGATATTTACACCATGAAATGTGTGGGTTTACCACATCTAGATGAGGTAAATATCTCCTCTCATCAAGGGGAGGTTCCCTATGAATATTTATATGCTATATGTATATATATAAGTAAGCAAAAAATAATACTCGGGGTAGTATAACATCATCCACCTCTCTTTTTTTAGAGGTGATGTCGAAGGAACAAGAGAGAGAAATCCTAGTTGTTGGCTAAGAACATTCCTCTTCTTTCAGGAATGGCATTCAGCCTAGAGTAGAAAATCCCCTGAATTAGGTAACAAAGTCTACAAGGAAACCTACATAAGCACAAAGTCTTCCATTGTCTCCTTCACTAATATGGAATATGCATAACCATAGAGTGAAACAAAGTACAAAGTCCTCACCTAGAACTATAAAGGATAAAAGGATCACCAAGATAAAAGTAGCTAAAAGTCTCTCTTCTATCTTTTAGAAACATCCTCAGATAATATCAACACACACACTTTGCTTATTAAATCAAACAGATAAGATATTATCAGGAAAGAGGACATAAGAATCATTTCCTAAATAACACAAATTACTTCAACACAAAGTTTGAAATAAACATGTTTCTCATTCATTTGATGAAATATGATTTACAAGTTGAGCACAAAGTCTCAAGAAGTGTCTCAATTTTAGCAGAGTTTTTGCTCTCAATTATTAGAGATCCATTTACAAAAGTGGTCCCCTCTATATATAGGGAGAAACTTTCAAAATTAAAAAGATTTAAATATAAAAATATCTTAGTCAAAGATGAGTCAGCATTGAATTTGGGATATTTTTTAGATTTTTCACATGTAATTACATATTACAAAAGTACACGTGAAAATTTTCCAAGTCAATTACAAAGTGCATTTTGAATAAAACATGGAAGAAAGGCTTCAATCTTTATTTCTAGTCTTCTTCATGGTCTTCGACTTCTTCAGAGAAACTTCAGTGATCTAGAAGAACTTTTGTTGAAAAGACGTCGATGAAGAGGGATCCTTTAGAGAAACTGTAGTAAGAATTATGATTGTGCAATCAAGGAAAATTTTTGCAATCTGGGAAAAATATACATTTGAGTGATCATGACTAGGGAAACATGCTTGAAAAGGCTGAGGTAAGAGCGGGTTAGAAAGTGGAAGAAAAGGGGAGTAGGCACAGAAAATAGGAAAAATGAAAATTTCCCAAAGTTAGGAAAAATGGTGAGAAGGTATGTAGGGGCGACAAAAAATTCTGCCCTTGCATATTGGAGAAGTTCTTGTGCATAGGCAGCAAAAATTATCGCCTATGCATGTCAAGAAGAAAGTATGTCAGTAGAAAAAATTGCTGCCGATGCATGTTAAATAAGAAGAACGTGTAAGGGTGGCAAAAATTGCCACCCTTGCACTTGGAGGAGAGGAAATGGTTATGCGTGGGAGGAAAAATTTGCCACTCTTGCATGGAAGAGACCAAAAGATGCAAGGGCAGCAACAATTTCCACTCTTGCATGACGGATACAAACACTTGTCACATTCTATTGAGTTGTGACATATTTTGCTCTACTTTATAATGGACATGTGGCAGCTTTCAAGCTCCTTTCTCTCAGTGGGCTTTATCCTTTATCTTTCGAGCGAATTCCTTTAGACAATTTGTTTGAAGGATTTCACTTTGTCTTTTGCCTTGTTCACTTTTCTGAAGGAGTTCACTTTGTCTGCTTTTGCTCGCTGCCCTCTGTAAGGGCACTTGGCTCTAGTTCACAGCCCTCCATAAGGGCACTCATTCCTTTGGCCTTGGGGTAGCCCCTTGAACCTGCCGATTGAACCAACCAATTAAACCAACTTTGGTTCAAGGTTTAATGGTTCAATGGTTAATTCCTTTATTTTTCACCAAGTCCTTTGATTGCTCAAACAAAATGTGTTGAACTAGCCACTCATTGAACCTATTGAACCTGCTAACTTCAAGCATGTTGAGTCCATAGAAACATATCTGTAGAGTTCATAGATTCTGAGAAAGCTTTGAAAAATGAAGAACCTAAATGCTCAAAACAATTTTTGAAAGGGGAAGAGAGGATTTTGATCTGTAAGACCAAAATAGTTCAAATGTTGTCCCAAAAATGAGTGATATTTTTGGGGGACAACACCCTAGAGCATGGGAATGGTTTACCAACACTTTATAATGGGTGGTGTATGGGGATACCATTGAGTTAGGTATCACACTGGAAGATGTCCATGAATTTATTTGACTACCTATTAGATAGAATTTGGTGATCACTGACACACCAAAAGATCTAGAAGAGAGAAAAGCATTATCCCAATGGGTAACATGATTAGATGGGATATATGTTAAATTGAAGATGAGATTATTTGATGTCTATATTTTGGCCATTCTAGACATCCTAAAGGTAGTGATAAGATTTATGATAGCATGATTATTATGTCACAAGTAAAATAGAAAGGTACCATTGTATATGATAGCTTTATGTTAATTGATAATAGATTAGGGACCATTATATGATTTTGAGGATGTTATCTAGGTCCAAATCATCCATGATAATATAAGATGTTTTCTATAGGGTATAATACCATGGGGTCTATTATTTTATTGAATGACTAGATATATGAGAGGTTGCCCATGTATTGGCCACCTATGTTTCCCCATGTGGTCGATGATAGATTTCCTCAAGTTATGTGGTGGAGATAGGACCATGTATCTTGGGTCATGACCTATATTTTAACTCTATAGAATATCACATGATGATAAATCATGTGGTATTGATATATTAACATTACTATTATATAGCCTAGTTGGACAACCATTCTTATATTGTTGGCATGGGTGTGGATCACAAGCCACTACACATCATGGTTAGAGATGCATCTAGTTTCATAATTTTCAAGAGACTTCAGACTCCCACACTTAAGCGATCCTCTAGTGGTGTCTTCTTATTGGTCATGACATGGTAGAGAACTGAGGGGAGAGGAGGAAGAAAAGTTATAGTAGAGATACCAATGATCAAGTTACAACATGCTAGATAATGGATTAGTCAATCACAACATTAGGAGGTAGTGGGGCCAATAAGGGGGTATGTTATGCTCATTGATGTAGGCACAAGTTAGGCACCATAATATTATTATTGACCACCATGGTCATACTACAAATAGAGGCACCATTGATAAGAGCAGTTGTAGGTAAGGGTTACAACATAAGAGTACCTAATAACTACTTTAGGACATAGTTGGTCCATAAAGGCACCTTTAAGGAGAGTATAATGATGTAATCAAGTTATGATTCCTATATTTTCACTAGTGTAGAGGTGATCTATAGAGGAGGCACTTGATGGACAAGAAGATGGAGAGACCATGTTTGGCAAACAAGTAGATAGAGATATGGTGGTTGGTGACACTAGCACTAGTGAGAAATGTTTTAATTTTTATTTAAGATTTGATATAAGACACTAATTATGTTTGATTTATGGTAGATATATTTTTTGATATATATGTGATCTAATGTATATCTAGTTTTGGGTTTTGCATATCTGGTGGTAGTGGACATTAGATGGGGAGCCCTGATAGTGGACACACATCATGACATTTTAGATGGGTTGTTAACACCATATAACCCCATCACTCTAGATGTTCATGTGGTACCATGTACCCTAGCCTAGGTGGGTTGGTTTAGACTATTAAGGGAAGCTAAAATGTAGATTCAAGCACACAAAGATGGATTACATCCACGGACATGGGTGGGAGAGAGAGAGGTATAGGCTTGGTAGGCCTTGACTTAGAGGAGATCAGCATACATGGCTACCACTATCCATCTCAAATAGGTTCAAGCTTAGGTGGACAATATACAAGGATAAGTAGTAGGTTTAAGATCCAAGAATGCCTCATTAAATCATACCATTTAGAGGGGATAGTCCCAAGCATCTATGGGCCGCATGGCTTGGCCAAAAGATAGACAACATGGAGTCTATCCTTAGAGCTAGATATTTTCTGTATTTTGTACTCTGTATTTTATAAAACACGTGATGTGTGTGTGTGTGTGTGTGTGTGTGTGTGTGTGTGTGTGTGTGTGTGTGTGTGTGTGTGTGTGTGTGTGTGTGTGTGTGTGTGTGTGTGTGTGTGTGTGTGTGTGTGTGTCTGTGTTGACATTTGTGTTTGATCTTATGAGTTGTGCATGGTTTTGGATGTTGATACATGGATATATTTATTTATAGCACATGTATTTAGCTTTTGTTGTATATTTTATGGGAAATATATGTTGAATTTTTTCTTTTCTAGCATTATGTGATACATGCATGGTTTAAAATAAAAGGGGTAAAAAGACTTGGAAATGTATAATTAATCAAAAAAAAATCTACTACACACTATATCATGATGGGAAATGTGTAATAACAAAAGATGACTAAATATAATAAACCAAATGTGGTAAAAGGGTAACAATTATTTTTAAGCCATGTAAAATATTTGCACCAGGTTAAAATTAGTAAAATAACACTATATCATGTTGGGAAGGATGAAAATAATGTAATAAAATGGAAGGCTCGTGAAAACCAAATGGTATAAAAACAAAATAATTAACTCAATTAATCATACTAAATCATGTTGGGAATTATAAAAGAGAAACAAAATTGGAAAAATGAAATTAAATTGATCATGTTGATTCAAGATGGAAATTATGAAAAATTTAAGAAAATGGTTGTAAGCATACATGCAATCATAAAATAAGAAGATAAAAGTGAAATATAAATTAATTAAGCATAAAACATACTATATCAATTTCGTAAGCATGTCAATGATGTGTAACTCATAATCAATCATTACTTATCTCAAATTTGACACATCTTATTTCATTGTGACTTGGGTATTAGAATATTTTGTGAGGAAGGCTTGGTCCTATCTATGATCTTACACTAAAAATCCCAAATGGAACACCAATAAGGTATAAAAAATATGGTATATGTTTTTAATTAGATGTTTTTAATGTGGTAATTTTTTAGTAAGGTCTGATCCTATCCATGGTCTTACAATGATACTCACAAATGGAATCCCTAAGGGAAACAATCAGTTAACAAAACAATATTTCTCAAGGGGAAATATTAAGAATATTTTAAATGAAAGATGGAATGTAAAAATCATAATGTATGCATATATGAGAATACCTTAGGAATCATGAGGCACACTAAGTATATAGAAAATACACTAATTTTCTAGTGACCATCAAAATACAAAGGATATCCATTCATAATAAGTGCAAAGTTATATATGCAAATAAATGAGATAACAATATTGACACATTTTGGTTATATAAAAAAGAAAATTAAAATGGACCTACCATTTCACAAAATGTTCCCCATTCCTTAAGACCCGTTTTAGATCCATCAGTCTATATGAATATTGGGTACTTATGTGGCAAAGTAGGTAGCATTAAAAGAGTTTTTTACTCTCCTTTCCTAATCTTCTAGCCTATTTGCACCCCAATAGACCTTGACTCTATTATGAGGCTAACTATGGAGTTTGATATTTGATTATAAAAAGGATATGTGTTTTGAATCATGTATGTTAGTATGATTAGACTTTTGGTATTTTGAATGTTGCCTTTTATATCATTGTCTTTTATTTAAATGATTTGGATTTTAAATTTTTATGGATTTTAAGATTATTCCTCCATATGGATTTGTAATAACCAACATGAGGGATAAAATTAATACACATTAATTAGATTTATAATTTTTCTAAAGTAATCTAAGTATCTAAAGATATGACTAATTAAACACTTAGACTTACCTATGAACCAATATGTTATCTCAAGTTGCCACTGCGTGTATGCTTAGTTTGAAAAAGTAAATAAAGGAATAAATGAGATCTGAAATGGATTGGTAAGATAAAATTACAATGAGATAAATTATTTTCTAAATGTTCATGTGATAAATAAGTATTATTAATGGGAGAAAGGATTGCATAACCTAGTCACAATAATAATTATCCGTGTTATGGAAATTATGTAGCAAACAAACATGAGAAAAGATAGATACATCTATGAAAATAAATTAGTGCATAAATATATTCATGTAATCATGAAATAAATAAAATAAAATCCATAATACAATGTGAAAATAAATGAAACCATATACAACACATAATACAAAATATAAATATGTATGTTAGATAGATAAATGAGGCAAAATTTGACATAGAGTCAAAGATATAAGATATAAATAAAATTGGATCACAATTCCAATCTAAATTCATAATGAAGAGTGAAATAAAAATATGTTTTATTCAAAAATATTGTTAAATCTATCCACAAATATTATCCATAACATCTGATATATCTTTGTGAAGTTGGATCCTAATTGTAGTGAGAGTCTCATCTATCTTTAGGGAAAGATATTAAAACATATCTCATTGAATCTCCTCTCCATAAAATGTAGGTATAGTTGAGGGATCATGCTCATCAGGTATATCATGCATAAAATACTCAAAAAGAGGAATAGGAGTAGTATCTTTGTGACAAGAAGGAGCCATTGATGGAGAAGGGACCATAGGTGAAACAAGATCCATGGGTGGGGAAGAAACCACATGTGGATAAGGGTCCATATGTGGAGAAATAATGGGTAGAGAAGGGACCATAGTTTTAATAACCATGGTGGGGAAGGGAACATAGGTGGATGAACCATATGGGAATAAGGAGGAATATTATTATGTGGGTGACATATAGAAGGAGGAATAGTGGGCATAGGAATGGTCATAAGGTGATCCTAAAGATGTTTTTAGAAGTCACAATAATGATCAGTGTGATGGGTACCACACTAGTACTAAAGACAATATACCTTTCCATATTTTGTAGTATACTTAGCTAATAACATGGGAGGATGTGAGGTTTTGTCTGTAAGTTGAGGAAGTGTAGGATACAATGTGTTGATATATTGTCAAATATTTTGATAATGGATAGATAAATGATTATATGTGTTGGGGAATCAATAGATATGATTATTAGTAGACTTTGTGGGTATAATAATCAAAGGATTATAATTAGAATCCAATGAAGGCTAGTATAAATAGAAGTCTCTAATTTAATGACTATAAATTATATGAATATCATAGTAAGGTTTATTAACCCATTAGGTAGGCAGGGGATCAATTTGTAGTGAAAGAAGGCCATCACTAAGGGGAGGCAGGTCTGGTGGAGAGACTATGCTAGGCTCATATAAAGGACAAATAAAACTAGATACAAGATTGGGCTCAACTAAAGGTAGAGTGGGATTAAGATATGGACTAGGCTCAATTGAGGGAGAAGCAAGGCATGTAGAGTGCTTAATAACATTAGCATGCATCTATGGGGGAAGTAGGTTATATGGATCTTGATATTTATCAAAATGATAAGGAGCTATCATATCATGATCCATAAGCATGATCCTAAGAGGATCTATGAAAAATGGAGGTGTGTCATGCAAATGTTCCATCTCTACCCTATGACAAAGAGGAAGAATAATATAATTAGGAACTATATGAGATAAAATATGATAAGCTAAATGTAAATACTAAAACAAAGAAGAAGGATAATAAAGGATTTTAACATCTCTAGCTTGGATAAGACCTCTTAGAAATGGATCATCTAAAGTATAATCATCATGATAATTAGGTGTATGAAGGTATATGATATAATTATGTATGACATTATCATCATAAGTGGAATGATGAATAGAATGTTGAGTTTTGGTTAATACCACAAGTATATCATTGATAGGTGGATGATAGGAATGTGGATTCAAAGATGGTGGAAGTTGGGAAATGAGATGAGGAAAGAGATATGAATTTTTTATCTTGATGTTTATCTCATCTATCTCATCATCATCAAAGTCTAATAGGTTAGGTGGTATGTTCCTGATGAGTTCAGGGTGACCATGATAATCTCAAGTAGAATTGATGGGAAATTTGAAACATTGAAAATTCTATAAATGGATCACTCGGTAAGGGTTCAAGGGTTAGAATTTTGAATACACAAAATTATTAATATTGTTAAAAATTCTAAGGTTTTGTGTTTCCTTGAATCCTATAGATAACACCATTGTGTGTAAACTTGACACATTGGCAAGCATAAGAGGTGGCATCCCTCATGTAATGAGTGAAAGGCCTACCAAGAAATATTTTATAAGAAACAGGAAATTTAAATATCATAACCTTCACTTGGATAGTGGTATGAGGGATGGAAATAGGAATCCACACATAACCTAAAGGAGTCATTTTCCTTTTATCATAACCTTTGCATGTACTATGTGTGGACTTAAGATTATACTTTGAATATCTAAAAATTCTAATAAATTTGAGGGAGGAAACACAGTTACCAAAAACCTCATCAATCAAATCACACTTGACTTTTATATCATTGATATAAATGCTTATAAATATGGAATATAATCCACACAAAGTAAGATCTCATCTATGATCATGGAATCAATAAGTAATTTTAGGGAAAGAGAAGTGTCCATTGTTTCATCAACATGTATAGACCTCACCTCACATTGTTTTAAGATATTATCTTTTGACACATATAAGGTAGCTTCACATCTTTTTATGGGAGGATGAAGGATGTTCACTTTAAATAAGAGTTACATCTAGTGGTTACGATGATGTAGATAAGTTCACGTGAGTTCAAGAAAGGGTATTTGAGATGGGATCTTAGTAAGCTTCATGAGATGGTCCCATTCATCATAACCCATGGGGGGGACTATTAGATATAGGAATGTAATGTTGGAGGAGATCCTAGGAAGGAGGAGTATAAGTGCTTTCAAACTTTGTTGATAATATGTGGTTAGTTTAGCTTGGGGAGAAATTGACTGACTATCTTTAGATGATGGGAAAGTTGATTTGGGTTTTTATGGTTATTGATTTGAATAAATGTTAGTAAGATTTGGATCAATGTTGTTGATATGTTTAGATGTTGGGGTATTTATATAAATAGTAAGATAGGTCTTATCTAATTGAGGTGTTAGAATAGGTTCTTGAAAAGATATAAGGCCCTCTTACCATAACTCTGTTAGATGAGATAGGGAAGAATATTAAATAACACAAAATTCTTGAGATTTTTGGTGTATGTTGATTGGATTAGATTCAATGAAATCAACCACTCTTCATATATTAGTCATATTTACCACATTATCTTTAGGAGTTTTATCTATAAGACTTTCAACATTATTATTGGAAGGAGTAAGCTTGTCATTATTGTCTTGATTATTAGGAAAAGGGTCTTTATAGATGGAGATATGATCATTAGCCTAATTTAAAGCTTGATTTTTGTATTGTGTTTTGTAAGATTTAAAGGAGGTATCATAACCTTTTTGGAATTTATGAATGATTAAATCATTATCAAAGATTGGACCAAGTAGGAAATCCATAGATAAATTATGTAGTTACCTAGAAGTCTCATAAGAGTGGCCCCAACTTACATGAAACCAAAAAAAACTATGCCTCATACCATGATTTCATAGGATGAGTGGGTTCAAGATCTCATGGTATAGGCCTTGGGATATTCTTTTGGATATTAGATAAGGATAAAGGTTTATGAACATTAATGTTGTTTATATGGGAGAATCTAGGATTAGGGGTGTTGTTTAGAGGTAGAACTTACTCCATAACATTATTGGGAGAAATGGATTGAATATTTTGAATGGTATCATAGGAATTGGGAACACCATCATTGGTATCATGATAATTTCTATTCTTAATAAGAATACAAGTGTTCATGGGAGGTTGATATGGCTCAAACTAATGCATGAAAAAATATTGACATTTGGCTTGGTCTAGGGATTCTTCTAATGTTATTGAAAAGAGATTCCTAACCTAATATTTCAACTTAGAATAGAGAGAGTTAGTGAATTTATGCAAGATATTATCATTTTCCATGGTATTCTCACATTTATTACAAAAGTCTTCTAGTATTTGATGAAAACTTGTGTTGTTTAGGTTTCAAGTTTCTTACAATTGATAAAATTAGCTAAGTTATTCTTAGGGAGGTCACTAGGAAACTTTTATACAAGGAATTAACTAAATATTATAAAGTACTAATAACATGAGATTTGAGTTGATTGTACCAATATAAAACATATACATGGAGCATTTTTATAATAGCTTGGTAGCAATAAAGGTGTTTAATTTGACCCAATCTTTTTAAATATTACTAAATAGTTTTAAATGTAAGGTAGGATCAGTTAACCCATTATAACTAATGGTAGGTGTGATACCTCTTGTGTCTATATTGGCAATTTGAGGTTTGAGAGGTTCATTTTAAAGGTGTGTAATCATTTTTTTCATAAGGGGTGGTTGAGGAATGAGGTTTCCATGGGAATCCCTAAAGGGGGTGGGGGCATTTTAATTTTGAGCTCCCCATGGAACCTATTAAGGTTGATTTTTAAGGTAAATAAGATGATTCTGAATTTGCATCATTTGATTGACATTATTATTTCTAAAGTCATTAATTTTATTAAGAGTTTGAAATAAGATTTGATGGGTTTGAGTGGTATTTTTACTAGTTTGTGTGGCATGCAAATAATTAGCATTAGTGTTAGTGGCTTGGGTTACACTATGAGAAGAGGCATGCCCAACACTAGTGGCATGAGAGGAACTAGTACAAAAGGAGGCAATAGTGTCATGATTATCATGTGCATCAAAAGATTCACTAGGAGAAGGATTGGTATTAGAATGAAAAGAAGCACTAGTGGTATGGTTATCATTCATATAAAATGGTGAACTAGTGTAATGATTGAGAATGAGGGGTCTTGGAAAAGGCCTACTAGATGTTGAACCTACCATGTCAGTAGAGATACTTGGCATGGAGGTGGAATAAATCAAAGAAGAAGAGGTCATATTATGATAAAGTGTCAAAATATAAGGGAGAGGTTGAGAATCAAAGAAGGTATTGCCCTCAAATATATTAGAGAATGTGGGGGAGGTTAAATGGAGTTCTTTCATTTGACCACTTATCATGAGATTATAAATAGTTGAATGTTCTTTTCCTTATGTTGAGTAAATTCATTAATGAATAAAATAATTTTAAGCATGTACTCTAATTCTTGTTAATCTTATAAAGATAAAAGAGGGTTATGAACTAAAGATGATTCAGGAGACCCATAATTTGCACTGAGTGGCCACATGCACATTACTTCCATCTAAAGTGGAAGCCAGAATCTATTTGTAGGGAAACCTATTGGGATTGGTAAATATCATCATGTATGTTGAGTTTAACCTTGTGTTTTCATTGAACAAGAAGTTCATGGTGAGGGAGAGAGGATCAAAGAATTTATTTAAAGAAAAAATAATAAAATAGGATATAAAGTCAAACTAGTCAACTCTATTTTATAAAGTAGGGAAAATCTAGGAAGATAATGATACGCAATCATGTAGATTCATCATGTACTATTGAATAGGGGACTGAACAAGAAGATAAAGATACACAGTGGTGTAATTTGAATATGTACTACTGAATATGGGACTGAAAAACAAGATAGGGATACATAGTCATGTAGGTTGACTATGTATTGTAGGTAAGAAGGATTAATAGTCTATAAGAGACCTATTGACCAAGATGATAGTGTTATGAAATAGGAAATAAAATTTCAAGATAATTTCAAGAAAAATGAAGGCAATCACATAAATAATTGGATCAAAGTGACTAATTAAATTGGAACACACAACACAAACCTCACACCAGTACTAGCCAATTCAAGTTTTATAATACAACACACAATGATCAAAGAGAAAGTAGCAACTAGAAATTAAATTATAACTAGTTGATTATCCTAAGTGTTAGTATGTTATAATAAAGTTTAATTTTAAATTAATAGGGAATTTGGCTGAAATACGGAACTATAAATCAATCTAAGTTTGGTTTTCAGGCTGTTTGGGCTAAAAGAGATCTATATTGGCAATGGCAATGGCTTGGTATTAAGGCCTAACCCTCATTTCATAATCCAATAGTGATAAAGGTGTTTGGTAATTTTTCAATATATACCATCAACCACGTATTTATACTTGGCCATTAAACTAATTTGGCTTCCCCTTTGGTGATCAAATCGAAGTAGGTAAGCTTTGAGAAGAAAAATGTTCAATGTTTTTTGAATGTCAAGTGATTTGTTAGTGTGTGCAAAAGATAAAAATAGTGTAAATAAAATGGTAATTTTTAAAACCACATATTTAACCTATGTGATTTAATCTAAGCATGCAAATAATTAAAAAGTAAAGGTGAATTAATTACTATAAAATATGGGTTAATTCCTTGATTCAAAATAGTACATAGTCAATTTAGATGACACTACATGCAAATAATATAAAATAGAGTCAAATACATCACTATTATTCTATATAATTAATTTTTATAAGTACACATTCAAATAGGGTGACTATGTCTTCTAAATAGAAGATAGATTATAGAACTATGTTCAACAAGTTGACCTAGTTGGTTGTAGGTCTACAGTTTTACAAATTATAAACTTGTGAAAAATAGTATTGAAATAAGAACTAAAATAAAAAAGAGAGAAATGAATGAACCTTTATGTTCTTGAATATGTTTTAGATTGAAAATATTTATGCTGTGATGTTCAAATGTCATTTTAAAAGTATTCTAACTAGGTCAACTAGTTTGACCAAGTTTGGAAAAACCTATATGTTGAAGGATAAATGATGAACTGAGTTGACTAGTTCAACTATGTTTGTATACATGTATGTTGATAGAATATAATAATAGATAAATTTGGCTGGTCTGACTATGTATGCCAATCTAGATTTTAAGAAGAGTATTGTGTTGAACTGCTCAATCCAATAACTTGTAATTGGTAAATACCCACATAGACAGAACAAAGTCATTTTAAATAAAATATGTGTTAAACCTATGCACATAAAGTTATAACTATATTGAATTGTTTGATAAAGTAATATAAATATAAAAAAATATAATGTGATGTCAAAAAATGATGGCATGAAATAAAACCTACAAGGGTTAGATTTGCATTGATTTCACCAAAATGTATGCAAAAGGAAATGCAACTAATGAAATAATCAATCCTAGCTCAAAGAAGATAAAACATACTTACAATTATGATTGTTGATACATTATGTATTTGGGGTCATGACCAAAATTGATTTGCTATACCTATCCAAGGGATTTCTTACCATAATAAAATCATAATGGAAGGTTACAAAGCCTCTATTCAAGCAAAACTATGCAATAACCCTAACTAGGTCTTATGTTTGATATTCAGTAAGTATAAATGAAAAACTTAAATCAAAGTTTAATCTAGTGTTCATCAAAATCTTATGGCAAAAATTTAGGGTATTAGACATAAAATTAAACATACATAGGAGATCTATACCCACATCAATTTATATGAAATCCTAATGCATGGGAGAGAACTACAAATGCAAATCTATCTACTCTTACAAAGGAAACAAAGTTAGGAATACTTACCTTTAAAGATGAACTCACCGAGCCTTAATCTCTCCCTTGGTCAAATTTCTTTGCAGTATATTGTTGTGATATGTAAGGATAATAAGGATAAGTCAACTCTATGCTATGTAACGTATCTATGCATCAACACACTTCTCCACAAGACAAGATCTATATCTCTGAATAAGGCATTGAAACCCTAAATAATGCTCATCAAGTAGAATGGTGGATAAGCAAATGCACAATATATTATTTCTTATTCTCTTCTTCCTAAATAAATGACAAAATAAATGTGTATATATATTTTAATCTAACCTTATACCTTTCTAAAATTTTAATTGATAGGGTCAACCCAATCAAATTTGTATCATTATTAATAAAATAAAATTAGGTCTTGGTCTAGGTTGATTAGGGGATAACCTAGACCCTAAATTAGTTTTATCAATTAGAGTATATGGTTGATGGGGCTAAAAGTGTAATATAAACCATTATAAAGGATTTTAGGATATGTAAGGGCTAATGAAGGTGGAAAATGACTAGAGGAGAATTTAAAAGAGGAGAATAATCTTAGAGATGTATTTTTAGGGGATGGTTGTGTAGATATCAAGTGGTATTATAGGGACAACAATCTTGCAAATCACTAATGCTCTACCTACCCATTTCTTTGTGTACCCCTTCAGACATGCACTCATAGAGATTAAGACTTGATGTGTTCTTGTAAGAGAGAAAGAATAAGTAATTGATAAATTTTGAAAATATTATGTGCATACAAAAAATAGATGACAATCATAATAATGAGGTCCAAATACCAAATGATATTTGTATGTATCAAACACAAACTTTAGTTGAATACCATATAGATAAATTTATGCAAAAGAATAAAAGGACATGGATAATTAGAAGGTCTTCTAAGTTTGACTGGGTAGCTAAATATCCATTCATTAAATTAGTGGTACCAAGAAATGGTAATAATGATCCAATAAAATGTAGATGTATAATATGTAGTTGGAAATAATAATTTTAACCCATTATTTGGTAGAGCCAAAGGCTCAATAATGTGTACAACACATATAATTTAAGTTAGTCAATCAACACCATATTATTCATTGAAAATTATTAAATATATAGGGAATATGTTTCCTACAAAGTAGGAGTCTATTATAATCCCTTTATTTTCTCTTCAATATCTATCCATATATTATTATTGTTATTCATGATAACAGCATGCCAAATAATATATTCTAACTTAGGTAATAGTATAACTAATAATTACCAAAGTGAACTGCATAATGTAAATGTTAATCCTTATCATTCCCTCCTTTAGAGTTTACATATGGAGAGATAGGATAACTACACATCACTATATTTCCCTCTCCAAGGTTGACATTCAAATGTCAGGTTTGCTAAAAAATGAAATCAATACAAAATTTGTAAAAAGTACTTAAGAGATGAAATTATTACAAAATATCTTTTGAACTTATTCTTATTTGTAAATCATGCTTCTCAAGGCTTATCTGAAGTTCATAAAAAAAAAACTTGACTCATAAATGATTTTTGACAATGACTTTGACACTTTTATTTTTTGACATAAAATAAAGACATGAAAAAACTAAACAACTTATAACCATAAACTAAAGATTATTATCACTCAATAATAATCAACTATTACTCTATGAAATGACT
>JARHVA010002018.1:190000-327500 GCA_037957365.1 Torreya grandis
CTCCCTCTCTATGGCTTGTATCATATTTTAGGATTCCTAATTGGAGAAGGTCCTTGGATACAACATTAATATTGGTAAGATTTTTAATTTCATCCTTTGCTATATATCCTAATAAAAGCAATATGGGATATGCATCAGCTTTCTACTTAAACAAAATTTCTAGATCCAATCCATGTATTATTTATTTTATTCAAAAAAATAAGTTTTTATTTCAATTAAATATATGCATTTAAACTTATACAAACCATTTGAAGGTTCACTTTGAGTACATTTAATTGATTTTTCAAATTTCATATTTTGACTATAATTAAATGATGAATATTATTTAGCTAAATATTAAAAGAATTAAAATGCAAATGATAAACAACTTAGAATGAGTATAACTTACCATAAATTTCCCCTTTTCTAATTAGCAATAGCCACAAGGCTTTTGTATTTTTCCCATTTTTTGTAGTACAACTGGGCCTCTAAATTTAAATTCTCACTCATATTCAACAAAATATCTAAAACTTTATCATTATAATCATTACTAATAGTTATTGCTTTAGAAATAGTTGATTCAATAAAACATCAATTTTTTCTTATTTATTTTCAACAAATTTGAAAAATTGGTTATGTTGGGAGTGATTTTGAAAATGGGAATTTATTTCCTAAACCAAAACTTTATCCCTTACCTCCCACATTCTTAAACACTCAAGTTCAGTAAGAAAAGATTGTTTTTGCATATGTAGCAGTATTATCTACCAATAAAATTATGTAAAGGAAAATTGGTAAGCTCATCATCAGTCTTAAGAATATTACGATTAGGATGGGGAGGGGTGAGTTATACTATGAAGAGATAGGTATTAGTATATGTTGAGAATAAGGATCTGGGCCCCTTGATTATGATCTTTGAATAATATCATGGGGATTGAAAAACACATATTGATCACCACTCTCCATCTCCCAAAACACATCATCAGAATATATTTCTTGTAGCATGGTAGTTATTGAGTTAGGAAGACCAATAATAGAAAGGCTTAGAAACTTTGACATTGTCAAATGTATAGTGCCACTACTTCGGGATAGAAACATAAACATTTTCCCCTGGGTAAAACTTGGGGGGCTGGTGGTGGTGGTGTAAAATTTTACTTTGAGAACGGGTCCCTATAAATTGAAAAATAGATCAATTAAATACTATATGGGAATAAATTTAATATTTAATAATTATATTGTAGAAAACATTGATAAGTGCATACCTTATTGTTGAGAACACACTGAATATCTTTATTATAACTGAATACTAGAGGTTATTATTGGTAATATTTGGGGAAATTATAAAGAAAATGTAAAAATAACTTTAATTAAATAAAAAACTATAAATACAACATATAATGAAATTATTAATAATGTGAACAAGATAATGGTATTACTTGTAGCATGAAAGTAGGTTTGAGTTTATGTTGGTGCAAATAGATTGGCTGGAGGAATAATATAACTCCACATCATTTTTTTCTTGTCAATGGATGAGGGGATAATTTCTCATCCATGTCTAATTCACTAGATGCTTTGATGGGTTGTCAACCTATTACCACTATCTGTCTTCTTGAAACTAGTTGTAATTTGTTTTTTAGGACGATACTATTAGTTCAATCAAATAAATTAATTTAAATAATTTTTCAATAAATTAAAATATAGTTGAAATAATTAAATTACCTCTTTTTCTACAACTAAAATACATTTTAAATTCATTTCTTAGTGAAGAGCAATTAGAATATTCATGCTCTTAATTTTTAATTGGTGAAATGCCTCACTATATAAAGCAATAATATAGTTAGTACATGTAAAAGAATAACTATCAATGGTAGGATAAAAATTTAAATCATTGATAATCATGTTTGATAAAGAACAACACCAATTAAATTATTTCCCACTTAGAGTATACAGGATGTAGACCATAGCCCAGATCAAAATTTATGATGCTATTTCCTGCAATGCAATTCTAGCCTAAAAGAATTCAATCATGGATAGAAGAAAAGGATTGTTCATAGATTGTATAAGGAGGTCCTTGTTAGATTTATAATTATAGATACTTATAAAAAAAATAGAATATGTTATTAATGATATTTATTAAGGGTAAAAATTTTAAATTAAAATCATTTTTATTTTAATAAATAGTAGGAAACCTTGATCAACAAGTCAAAGTGAGACTCTAGATACTTCTTATCCTAGTCTGTTAGTGAGGCATGGGTGTTCATAGGGTTAATATGTGTGTGGGGGATACATATCAAGTGATGTATGTCATTGGGGATGATCCAAAATTAGAAAACTTGTGATTTCACCTTCATTGTGAACATGTATTTCATGCAGTCGTAGATCCTAAGAAAAGAATTGAGCAAAGTGGTGTTTTTATCATAATAGGCATATTGACAAGCCCCTCAAAACCACATTTCTCAACCCAGTCCATGTATTCATCTTTTTTATAATATTTGAAGTATCTATGGGCATATGAGGTTCTTTTATAATTTTATTGATAAGGATGAGCTTGGGGCAACCATTGTGCTACATGTGGTCTCTAAGTGGTCTCTAGGTCTTATGTTGTATTTTAATTTTTAGGTAATTAGGTATCTAGTAGGTAAAAGTGGAGTTTTCAAGTTTTAAGAGTGAAAAATGAATTGGTTTGGTATTATTTATAGGTAGTTGGATTCCATCAATAGACACTTATCACATAACAATAGAGTTACAAAACATACTTATCATTCATTATGATAATTATCAGCTAGTAACACATATATCATATGATAGAACAGCTATCATATGGTAGCATAAATATCATCTAGAAATAAAACTATCATCTAGTAGCATAGCTATCATTCACAATACAACTATCATAGGACAACTATAGTGTTGAGTGATAGATGTTATTGAGCTAAATATTTTTGTAGAATTAAAATAATAATAAAAAAAGATAGAATGTTGAAAATAAAAAATAATACTATCAAGTGACATAATAGTTATCTATTGAAAACATATCTATCATGTGACATCATAGCTATCATGTGAATATCTATCATTTAACAGCAAAGAACTATCATACAAAAAAAATTGTTACTATATGTCTATGGATTTTCTATATAGTCATACATTAGCATGTCTTCTACACCTATGAAATTTAACCTATTGAATCACCTTTTCACTTAAACACCATCTGTTAAATTTTGCTATACATTCAAAACACATACATAGAGTTTCACCAAAAAAACTAAAGTTCATTTTAATACGGGCAACTAAAATTTACTTTGTTGAGGGATCATATTTATTATAATTCAAAATTAAAATAAACAATTAGTATCCTCATATCATATAAATTTTATGTCCATTTGAGATTAAAAATCCAATGTTTTCCTTATCTTTAAATTATAAACCACCTTATTAGTACATTGTTTCCCTCTATGTGTGTAGATTAATTGATTATGAAGGAGATTTTTGATGTTTTATGATATTTGTTCATTTCAAAAAGTGCTTACCAATTTAAGTAGATATGTAAAAATAGTAATTGCTCCATCCTACCTCATAATTCACATAATTTAACAATAGATATGTGAATCAATAACTATTGCATCATTCTCAAATGAATTTTTTTTGGGTATATTTTATAATATTTTTATTACCTTATACAGCATACACTTTTCTCTTATAGTATCAAGATATTTTCCCTATTGTTCCTTTTTATTTTTTTGATATTGAAACATATCTAAGGTTTATAATCCTTTTTTTGTGTTGACTTCAAGTGACTATTTTTATGTACCTAAGATCCCTTGGGTGTGAATTCACCATGTTTACATTTTTCATCAATTTTTATTCTCTCTAATTTTCTAACATAAGACAATATTATGTATGATGTTGTCCTATAACTATAAAATATACACATTAAACCTATATTTGTATATTTTTTGGATAATGGTGCGTGAATTTATTATATTATCCACATAGATAATATATAATTAGATATCAACCATGTCTTTCATTTGTTCCATGATAACTTCCTTATTATTTCCCTTGCTAACCACCTTTGTATTCCCCTTGTCTATAATGAAAACCCAAACCTTGATGTTTTTAACCATTATATACTCCTTTTAGTTTCATTTAATCCCACCCCTATTATTTTTTACCATCATATCCCCCATTTGGCCCTTGGGGAAAAGATGGGGCTGATCTTATATATTGTTATTGTTGGTATTATGTAGTGTTCCATGACTATTGATATTGAGGAGATGGTGAAGTCCATCCTATATGGTACTATAGAGACTACAATAGCCAACCCACTAAATGTTGAGGCTAATATTGAACTATAATTGGCATATCTACATTTGGACTCAGAACCCCTAGTTTCACTAAAGGAATTATTGCTCTTCCACTTCAAAGACATTCTTAGTGATGTCTTCCTTCAATTTTTGTAGAGATCTATAATTTTTATCATCATGATTGTGTGAATTTTATAAATTATAGTATATAATATAATATTATTTGGTATATTATTATAAGAGATCACATTTCTTAGTTGCATGCCCTACTATCTAAAATATCTCATAGCACTCCATTTTTACTTTTGGCCAATCATTTTTATAGTTTCCCTCTTTGTTTAAATCGATACACCATAATCCTATCTTGTCACTGTTACTTTCATGTAACTCATCCATATTACATAAAACAACATCTATTGTTGCACCAATTTTTGTAGTAGATTATATACTTTCCCCATAGTCTCTTATCTACTCCACCTAGAGAGCAACTACTCTAGCATCTAACTTATAAGTGAACTAGGTTTAAATAATGGAAAAACCTAATGTGAGGTCACACACATTATATAAACCATGCATCCCTATCTATATCTTGAAATAGAAAACTTATTATGTTTATTAAATCAGAGAACCTATGATCATAGTCCCATACTAACTCACCTAATTTTTAGTGAATTTATTTTAGATCTTGTATATATAACCCATACTTTTATTCATTTTTAATTATCATATAATCTAATTTTTGACATCCTACAATATATATTAAGCATCATCCCTTTTATACATGAATTTTATAGCTCTACCTATTTAAGATCCTATGATATCACACAATTTTTTCACCATCTTTAGTTACACCTTTGACTTGCCATTTCATCTCCCAAGTTAATAGGTCATATTTAGGGTCAGTAGACATATCATATGGTGCCAAAGTGACAAAAACTCTTACAATGAGATCTTTATTTCTTGTGCTCATATTTAAAACCACTAGTTGATGTACACTAGACTTTATTAATGTCTTAAAATTTATTGTTACCTACAATCCAACCTCAATCATTTTTTTCTTATATTTTGATTTCTTCATGTATTTACTATAATTTCCAAATTTATCTATAAAATATTCAAACTATTAATATTATTAACTACTTATTCACTTTTTATTGCACTCTCTATTGATAAATTAGGCACAAGTGATGTGTACCCTTGAAGTGAATGATCCCTTTTATGAATTTTTCATCATTTAGACTTGAACCTACTTTAATCTTATGATTTAACATAACTTCTTCCAAATATTAGTTTTTATCTTATTCAAACAATATTATTCCTTTTAACTATGATTTAAAACCACCTTCTAATTATTTTTAATTCTCCTCTACTCTTTTCCCTCTCTTTTCCATCTCCTCATAATCCCTTTTCCAATCTTTGTCCATTTGTATGCTCTCATGTGCACCTTCTCCTCTTTTGGGATTTCTCATTTCCTTGTATCCATAATATACAAAATATTTAAATCCTCCCTAAGCACCCATTACTTGTTTATATTATAAACTCTCTAATCTAATATTATTTTTAGTTACATTAGGATTACTCTATTTATTTCATCTTCTTTGTTGTTGCAGGTCTCATTCTAACCCCAAAATTATATTCTCATTCTTATTCTCTATGTCCTTCATCATTTGGTTTCATGTTCAAGTTTATCCTCTTAGTTATTCATAATTCACTTAATCATAACACACATCCTCATAATTCCTAAAGTGACTTATCCATGTTAACCATAATAATCACCATGTCATTTTCCACAACCAACATTTTAAGCATAGTAGGTAGTCACTACATAATTTTTCCCTAAATACCTCTTAAAAATAAATCTTGTGTAGACTCAAATGTGATGTAACATTACACATGAAACTTAGTGATATATCTATAAATGTTATTATTTATATAATTATATATTGCATGTGTCTAATTAGTTTCCATATTTTGCATATTTTTTATCTTTTCCTTAGTCCAAATAAAGTGTTATGTTTCTCTCGAATTGAAGCAATAGTACTAAATTATTGACAACCATAAAACTAGAAACCCTTGATATTCAAGAAAATATATTTTGTATATCTATCCATATATGTTCCACTTTATAACCTCTCTCATATATATTCCTATTCTCTTTCCCTCATATTATGTGAAATTGTGAATTTTATCATCCATCCATCACTCAGAATCTCTCTATCTAGGTAACCATCTTAGAATGTTTTAAGTTTCCATGATTACATCACAATTTTTGTAGAAGTTAATGTAAAACCCATCATAAAATGTTTTTGTGTTAAGTATGATACATAATTAGTAATTCAAATAGAATTATAGAAATATCAAGTATTCATTTAGTTTAAAATTACAAGTTTATTTAGATAAACAAAAACTTGAATTATATATAATATTAGTTATGGTTATGTAATTAGATAGATATAATAAAAATAGAGTACATATCATACATAAAACAACTAACAAAATACTTTAAAAAACCCAATCATCGAATCATTAGATTAATCTATATTATTTATGAAGTCTTTTCCTTTACAAACTTTCACTATATATAGAAATTCCAAAGCTCTATCACTTCACATTCTATCTTTATAGTTTAATATGTAAGTAGTATTTTCACATTATGCAATATTTTGGAATACATGCATAAGATAAATACATAAAAAATGATATATGTTACATAAAATGTTATACATCACACACTCTTGTGCATTTACACTTTGTGATTATTCACTTCATACATGATAGATGTGTTGAAGCATAGACAAGAACATTGATACATGTGTCCATATGGTTACACAAGTGTTTGTGTTGACATAAGGCTAATTTGTATAATCTAATGACTAGATCAAAATATTTATACAGTTTATTTATACACCTACATCACTCAGACCTTCATATGAATAAATTTAAAAGCTAAGTACAATTTCTCCTTTTTATTGTTATTATCAAAATATTTAATTTTATAATTTATATATA
The DNA here is from genome assembly GCA_037957365.1 of Torreya grandis. Taxonomy (NCBI): domain Eukaryota; kingdom Viridiplantae; phylum Streptophyta; class Pinopsida; order Cupressales; family Taxaceae; genus Torreya; species Torreya grandis. The sequence continues at coordinate 197,293 of JARHVA010002018.1, forward strand.
TGGAATGTGATTAAAATATATAATTATTATCATAATCTCACAAGAATATAAATTCATTAATTAGGCTAATTTTAGAGTGTCATATTCCTATTTGATTAGACTATTCTCTCCAAATCTTAAATTTCCAAAAAGCATTAAATAATTAAATGTCATTTGAAATATTCTATATCTTTTAATATCCTGATTAATTCTATGTTTTGATAAAACATATTGGTGAACATGTATATTTTATTCGAACATTGATTAAAAAAATCTTAGGATTTAGATTAAAAAATTAATATCAACACTAAAAAAAATTCTTTCAACCTTGGATTTAATATTTGACATAAATAATTTTATTTTGACCTTTAGATTCAATATCTAACATTGAAATAACTTTATTTTGACCTTGGATTTGGTATCTGCCACTTACAACACTTTATTTTTACCTTGTATTTTAGGTAAAATTACTAATATCTATAAACAAAAAATCTTCCTTTTATAGGATCTAAATTATAAATTTTTTTTCTATTAGTGTAGGTTTTTATTTTTCCCTATTTATTAATTAGGGAAATTGTATTTCTTGTGCATACATGGAGTTTTCCTACATTTGTGGGATAGGCTAGCTTATGTGGAGGTGTGTGTCATAGATGTGTCATAGGTGTCATAAGAATGTCATAAGTAACTCCCTTGATGGGAGTTACTTCTCTATTCTTAGCACCTTGTCGCCACCTTTCATAGAGGAGTTACTGTCTATTCTTAGGGTGCTTTGTCCACCTTTTATGGAGGAGTTACTTACATACTATCCTATATGTATTCCTCACTTTGGCCATCTCATGCTAATAAAATTTTGGTTTTCTCCATTTTCGTCTTGTGTAATTTCTCTTATTGTGTTATTTTCAAATTGCTTTAGCATCTATGTGGTGTGCACTTGATTCAACTTGTGTGATCACATCTCCATTACACTTGCATTATCCAGATTTTGGCAACAACTCTGATATGGTATCAGAGCTAACCTGGTAATCTTATGTGTGATTATGCTTTTAGCTTATTTTGAAATCAAGAGGAGTGGAGTTCTCTTTATTTTTTATTCTAGATTTGGTCTAAAATTAAAAACAATTGTCTATATCATTTTTTGTTAGTTTCCTTGGGATCTTTGCATTTGGGTGTCTTGGTAGAATACCACTAGCAAACAAGCTATTTGTAGATAAATCTACATGTTGATGCACTCAAGTGCCATTATTGAGTAGAGAGCAAGGAGGTAGGCACCAAACTTCTATTCTGCACCATGCTTCTACAGATCCTCAGCTGACCTTTTTTGGTTTCCACACCTTCAACATAGTATTTCTTCCTACAACACCACTTCTACTACCACTCCACCAGCCAAGCTAGCCGTACGGCCTAGGTCTATAGGTTGGTTTTGTTTTTTGCTAAAAATTCTGAACTGCACCCTTTTTGGATGCCACTTCTTGTTTTGCTTGGTGTCTTAGTAGAGTGCCCTTGTTTTTTGGTGAAATATTCATCCACAGTCTTCTGCCATGCCTCAAATAGGCCGTACAGTCCAGCACATGTCTAAAATTGTTTTGTCTTTTTTGTTGTAAATTTTAGACTATAATTTCTTGAAAAAGGTGCCCTCTTTCATGCTTGGCGTCCCATGTGGACCCTTTAAACACTTTTCCATTCTATCCATTATATCCTCAACTAAAATTTTTTAGTGAAAATTTACTTGTAAAAAACAAAAATCAATCAATTTGACTGAGTATTAAGGTTTTTAGACAGTTTGCTAATTTTGGGGGTTTAAATTTTAACTTGTATATTCGACCTACGAAGATGAAGGGTGAGGCCCAGGTTGGTAGGAGGCCAATTCCCCCTCACAAATACCTCCTTTGGATTCCTCATTCTATTCCAAATCCAATGAGTGGTTGGAAGGCCACTTTCTCTCCCATAACAGGCATTTTTTTAATGTTTTAGTGCTTTTTTTCGCAAAAACACTAGTTTACAAGAAAATTGTACCTTTAATATCTTGCAAATAGTAGCTTGGTTTTGGGTGCCATTTTTTAAAAAAGTGCTTGTAATTCAATTTTTCATAGCATAGAATTGTTAATTTTCAAAAATGCACTATTGTATAAAGTGCCAAAATTTGGGTCTCCTGGGATGCATTTTCGGTTGAGTCCAACGTCTTGTTTGCTTTAGTCTTGCACTGATTACTCTAAGACACATTGTCAGCTGAGTCCAATGTCTTTTGAGCATGCACTTGCATATTTTTTGGGGGCTCAACATTTTGGGGGGGTGTGATTGCTTTTCACAACTTGCTTTCATTCTCCTTTCTATATAATTTCACAACTTACAATCAACACAATTTCACCTAAATTTAGCAAAAAAATGAAGGGTTGTATAGGATCACCATGGGAACTAAAGTAGAACCCAACACTAATGCTAAAAAGGTCAAGTGGTAAAACCATAGTGATGAAGCCTATGGATTACTGAGCTTGTCTGTGTCTCTCAAACTTCTCTTCCATCTAGAATCCTCCCAGATTCCTAATGACATATGGGACACCTTAGAAAATTTATTTGGGAAGCTTGATGAGATAGGAGGTCATGAGCTCAAAAATGAAATCATAATTCTAATTCCTATCAACTTTGACACCCTACAGGACTTCTTCACTAAGTTTAAGGCCCTTAGATTGCAATTGAAAGAATGCGAGATAGAGAAGAAAGATGATCAACTCATACTTTATATTCTCACAAAGTTAGGTCTAAGCTACTCAATCTTTGTCTCCACTTTCCATGCCATAAAAAGTGCCCTTAGCACTACATGGAAAATGCCTTCTTTGGATTCATTCATTGTCAACTTGACTAGGGAGCAAGATAAGCTAATTCAAATGGGCACAGTGAAGTCTACTCAACCCAAAGCTTTGATAGATGGAAATGGTAAGGATAAGACTTCAAAAAAGGAGAAGAAGAAAAAGAACAAGGACTAGGAGAAGAAGAAAGAAAAAACCAATCCTACCAAAAACAACACTGAGACTTCATCTTCCAATGCTAAACTAGAGAAGGAAAATGTTAAGTGTGCCTATTGTAAAAAGACAAGGCATGATGAACACAAATACATGAAGAAACAAATAGATCACCTAACTCATCTTCTAGAGAATAACAACATAGTTTTTCCTGAGTTCATCAAGCAGAATTCATCTACCCAAGATTCTACTAAGGCAAAAGGCAAGGGTAAGGAGAAAGAAAAGGGCAAGGCCCTTATAGCTACAATAGCTTCCACATCTTCATGGGTCATCGACTCAGGTGCTTCTCACCACATGGGCTCTTCACTAGTTGAGTTTTCATATTTAGAGCCTTGTAGCATGACTTCAATTAGTTTGGGTGATGACATATCAGTTTCCATTGCAGGGAGAGGGTCAGTTGAAATGGAAGAAGGAACATTCAATAATGTTCTAAGTGTTCCTTCTCTTTCAACCAATCTCCTATCAGTGTACCAAATCACTCACATTGGTTAGGGCATGAGAGTTGAGTTTTCAACAAATTGAGTGGTTATCAGGGAGTTGCATAGTGATACTACAGTGGTAGTGGGTAGGGCAGATCACCAAGCTAGGTCATACACCTTCTCACATTTTGCATTAGATTCTTCTCTAATAGAATTATTGACTCATTCAGATGGAGTTATCAAATTATGGCATGAGCATTTTGGCCAACTTAACTACCACTACCTTGAGCAACTTTGCAAAAATGACATGGTCATTGGCTTGCCTTGTGTGTAATTCTCAAAAGGAATTTACGAGGGGTGTTCCCTTGGGAAGCATCTCAAAGCAAAATTTGACAAAGGAAAAGCTTGGAGGGCTTCACAACCTTTGGAGTTAGTCCACAGTGATGTATCGGGACCCTTTCCCAAACCATCTTTCACAAGGGCCAAGTACATCCTCACTTTCATTAATGATTTCTCTAGGTACACTTGGATATATTTTCTCAAACAAAATTCTGAAGTGTTTGAAAAATTTCTAGACTTCAAGGCTCTTGTTGAGAAACAGAGTGAGAAATCCATCAAGGTTCTTCAAACTGACAATGGAGGGGAGTATGTTAGCATCAGGTTTGATTAGTTTTGCACCATAGAGGGGATTGATTTGTAGCGCACAATCACCTACAGTCCTTCACATAATGGGGTCATAGAATGGAAGAATAGTTTCTTGAAAGAGATGGCTAGTTATATGATTCACTCCAAATCCTTACCACTACAGTACTGGGCCGAAGCCATCAATTGTAATTTTTACATTCAAAACAAGGTTCTTCACAAAGATTTGAAAGGGATAGCACCCTTTAAAGCTTGGCATAAAAGGAAACCTAATGTTGAGCACCTTAGAGTTTTTGGATCTGTAGCCATGACCTGCATTCTAAAGAAGAAATCCAAAGCTATGGAATGGTAGTCCAAGCCTTGCATCTTTATAGGATATCTAGTTGGTATTAAGGGATATCACCTTCTAGATCTAGTCACAGTTGAGTTGCTCACTAAGATAAGTGTCCATTTTCAGGAGAGTCCTAGAGACTCAACACTTGACACTTCTTCTCTCTCATCAGATCTACTTCTTCATGATGATTCCTCATCATATTTAGATCAGCCATAGTAGGTTCTTAAGCCAGACTCATCTTCTTCTTTTTTGAGTTTAGACAGTGAGGATAGTGATGTAGAGTCATCCACCTCTTGTTAGTCAGAATATGAGTTAGCACCTAAATTGCCCACTTCTGGGCCACTTTGGGCCAGATGGACACTTGAGAGTGCCAGCGCTTGGGTAGGAGATCTCGTAGATGACAAACATACTAGGGGGATTTTCAGAGAGATCCACATGCCTTCTTTGCTTTAGTTTCAGATCCATAGAATTTTTGAGAGGCATTTGGGATACCTGAGTGGGATAATGCTATGGAAGAAGAATATTCTTCCTTAATCAAAAATCACACTTGGGACTTGACTTCACTTCCTAAGGGAAGAAATATGGTTTGATGTAGGTGGATATATTAGACCAAGTTTGTAGCAAATGGGTCAGTTGATAAGTACAAGGTGCGATTGGTCACCAAGGGTTTCTCATAGGTGGTAGGCATTAACTACTCAGAGAAATTTGCACCCATTGCAAAGATGACTTCTATTCGACTGACCTTGGCTATTACTACAGCACATGGTTGGGATGTGCATTAGATGGATGTGAAGAGTGCCTTTCTTCAAAAAGACCTAGAGGAGGAGATCTACATGGAGCAGCCACCAAGATTTGTTTAAGATTCTTCCTTAGTATGTAGACTTAAGAAATCTATCTATGGCTTCAAATAGGCCCCTTAGGCTTGGTATGCCAAGATGGATTCCTTCATTCTCACAGTGGGTTTCACTAGGTGCCATTCTAATCCCAATGTCTAATTTTTATAGCAGGATGATTCACTCTTGATTTTGGTTCTATATGTTGATGACCTTGTGATCATAGGGAGTTCTTCATCAGCTATTGCAGTGGTGAAGGCATCTCTCTAGGATAAATTTGACATGACATAGTTGGGTTTGTTGCATTATTTCCTTGGCATCGAGATCTCATAGTCAGATTCAGGGATTTTTCTTGCACATCCTAAGTATGCTCTTGACTTATTAGCTCAATTTCACATGGCTAATTGCAAGCCATCTCTAACTCCCTTTATATCAGGAGTCAAGCTTGAGGCTAATTCTTCTTCACCATTGGTTGATGCCACTCAGTATCAACAACTTGTTGGTAGTCTCATCAACTTGACTCACACCAAGCCTGACATTTGATATACAGTGGGACTTGTCTCCAGATTCATGTAGGAACCCCATGAGCTACATTGGAAAGCAACTAAGAGGATCTTGCACTACATACAGGGTTCACATAGATATGGGATTCATTACAGATTTGGCATAGAGGTTGACATGGTTGGATATATAGATTCAGACTGGACTGGTGATTCATAGACTTGAAAGTCCACTTATAGTTACATTTTCTCTCTTGGTTCAGGTCCTATCAGTTGGTCTAGCAAGAAGAAGAATGCTATTTCTATATCATCCATAGAGGTAGAGTATAGGGGAGTTGTTAATGTAGCTACTGAGGCTATTTGGCATCAAGGGATACTTTCTAAGTTTGCCATTCCTATCAGGCAACCCACCATCATTTATGGTGACAACCAGAGTACCATTCAGATTTGCAAGAATCTACTTCAACACCAGCAAACCAAGCACATAGAGATTCACATGCATTTCATTCGGGAGCTTATTCATAGTCAGGTCATTGACTTGATATTTTTCCAGTCTTCAAAGGTTACAAAAATCTTCACCAAACCTTTCATTGAGATCAATTTCATTCATCTATGAGCTCTTCTTGGGGTGTGGTCCACATTTTCAGTAGCATTATCTTCAGGGGGCTTTCTATCCTCTTCACTTCTTTTATGTCTTTTTTTTTTTTTGGGGGGGGGGGGGGGGTTCCTACCGGTTTTCTCTTTTTCTCTATCTTATGGGAGATTGCATTTGTACATGGGTACCTCATCAGGCCTAGTTGTTGGGACCCATTTTATATTTCCACACTGCCCACCTAAGCTACACTATGGTGGGGTATTAGTGTAGGTTTTTATTTTTCCCTATTTATTAATTAGGGAAATTGTATTTCTTATGTATACATGGAGTTTTCCTACATTTGTGGGATAGGATAGCTTATGTGGAGGTGTGTGTCATAGATGTGTCATAGGTTTCATAATAATGTCATAAGTAACTCTTTTGATGGGAGTTACTTCTCTATTCTTAGCACCTTGTCACCACCTTTCATGGAGGAGTTACTGTCTATTCTTGGCATGCCTTGTCCACCTTTTGTGGAGGAGTTACTTACGTACTCTCGTATATGTATTCCTCACTTTAGCCATCTCATGCTAATCATGTTTTGGTTTTCTCCATTTTATCTTGTGCAATTTCTCCTATAGTGTTATTTTCAAATTGCTTTAGCATCTATGTGGTGTGCACTTGCTTCAACTTGTGTGATCACGTCTCCATTGCACTTGCATTATCTAGATTCTGGAAACAACTCTAATAGTTTCTTGTTTCTAAATTTTCAAATAATATATGGCTATAATGGATGAGCCCACTATTGATATTTTTATTTAATATTTCCTATTTTTCATTACGTGTTTTCTTCCTATAATAATTACCATATTTAAAAATGTTGTAATAAAATGAATTGAATATTTTAAGGATCAAACAAAATATTTTACAATCATAAATCTTTTTAATTTCATGTTATAGTGTGTAAAGTGCATGTATGGATGTCACAACATGAAGGGGAGAGATGATTCATTTTTATTGCACCAAAACCTTCTCAAAACCCTCTACCACCCATAACTAAAACTAAATAGTAATGTATTCCTTATCAAATACAACATACCCTTCCTAATTTTTATTTATTATACTTGTTTTAGACAATGCCTATCTATAATTCTATCCTTTGTGTGGCATTAAAAGACACCATGGTAACTAAATTTAAAAGCTAAGTACAATTTCTCCTTTGTATTGTTATTATCAGAATATTTAATGTTATAATTTATATATATGGAATGTGATTAAATTATATAATTAATATCATAATCTCAAAAGAATATAAATTCATTAATTAGACTAATTTTAGAGTGTCATATTCCTATTTTATTAGACTACTCTCTCCCAATATTAAATTTCCAAAAAGCGTTAAATAATTATAAGTCATTTACAACATTGTATATCCTTTAATATCCTAATTAATTCTATTTTTTGATAAAACATATTGGTGAATATGTACATTTTATTCAAGAATTGATTAAAAAAAACTTAGGGTTTAGATTAAAAATATTAATATCTAACACTAAACAAATTTTATTTTGACCTTGGATTTAATATTTGACATATATAATTTTCTTTTGACCTTTAGATTCAATATCTAACATTGAAAGAACTTTATTTTGACCTTGGATTTGGTATCTGCCACTTACGACACTTTATTTTTACCTTATATTTTAGGTAAAATTACTAATATCTATACACAAAAAAATATTCCTTTTCTAGTACCTAAATTATAGTTTTTTGTTGTTTGCTTCTCAATTTGCAAAGAATATATGGATATAATGGATGAGCACATTATTTATATTTTTATTTAATATTTCCTATTTTTCATTACATGTTTTATTCCCATAATAATTACCATATTTAAAAATGGTGTAATAAAATGAATTAAATATTTTAAGGATCAAACAAAATAGTGAACAATCATAAATCCTTTTAATTTCATGTTATAGTTTGTAAAGTGCATGTATGGATGTCACAACATGAAGGGGAGAGATGATTCCTTTTTATTGCACCAAAACCTTATCAAAACCCTCTACCACCCATGACTAAAACTAAATAGTATGGTATTATTTATCAAATACAACATACCCTTCCTAATTTTTATTTATTATACTTACTTTTGACAATGCCTATCTATAATGATATCCTCTCTATGGCATTAAAAGACACCATGGTACCAAGTGATGTAGAACCTCTTTATATATATTCTATTGTCAATAAATTATGATTGAATTAATAAATTATCTCCTTTATGAAATAATATTTACCTCCCAAGGATATAATATACCAAAACCTTCCATTATACATTCAAGTATGAACTCACAATGAGGTGGGCAAACAGGTATTGGTTGATAATAGATCATGACTAAATATATGTAATATACATTTATTAAAATTATTAGTTATAAAATATAATTATATAATTTATTGTAATATGAATATCTAAGGATTTTATAATATCCCAAGGAAAGTATTTTTTATAAATTATATTACCTATCATAGGGGGTCCTATAATAGTGGCTACAGTTTGCCAAGTTATGCCCAATTATCTCAATTATAACATACTATTCACAAGACCATGGACTCATTAAATGTTTATATTAAAATCTATTATTCACACATATTTAAAATTTATTTATCAATTATACATTTACTCATTCCCATTGGACAAATAACTATTTAATTATTGTGTAATGATGCAACCTGGGTATCACTACATTCCTCATATGTAACCACATGTATAGTAATTCAAATGAATAAAACTATTAATTTTGTCTTAAACTCAAATGACATCATAAAAACCTATATAAATCATGTATTTAGACTTAAATATCTACAAAAAAAATGGCATATATAGGACAAGGATTAGGAACACAAGCATAAGGCATTGTTAACCCTATTCAACTAGTTCAACCAAAGGGATGGCAAGGACTTGGTTATTCTAGGAAATTAGGTAAATTAAATAAATAATCATCCATACCACTCATTATTTATACACATTTACTCAAATCAAAGCTTAAGCTATCACATGAGGCTAATAATATATTTTCATTAATTTTGGTATTACCAAAAATGATAGATGATATGGCTTCACCAAAAATTTCAAAATTAGGTGAATCATCTAATGACAAATCTCTCCTAAAATATTTGGGTGGGTATAATGATATCCCTCCATTTTATCATAAGAATAGGTTTCCTCATACTACCTCACACTAATAAATGCTTGTGAATATTTTGGATACATTGATTAATCTAATATACATGTCCAACTACATGATCTAGATATTATCCCTATAGCACCATATGCCAAGGATATATTACCTTTACTTAATTAATAAATAGTAGAATTTAATTTTGGAGCCAATAAGCTCCATGTACAATATTCTTAGCATTCATGTTATAAAACATACAAGATACTTATCTCTGATAAGTTTTACAATTTTATCTATAATTATTAGCTTGGGATTATTAAAATATGTTAGGAATATATCCTATAGTATTAATGTGTAATATAGTATTATAGGTAGATGTGTAACTTGTTAAACAAAAGATTATAAATATGTATCCAAAAATGGATTTTTGGTTAATAAATAAATTTAAATGTTACCAGATGTAATATTTATCTAAGCTAATGACTATCCTAAATGGATATCTAACATAGTACCTATTACAAAACATAATGGAGAAATATGATGTTATAAATATTATTAATATTTAAATAAATCTTGTCTAAAGGATGAATTCCATTTGCCATATATTGACATGATTGTGATTTCTACAACTAGATATGAGACATTATCATTCATGAATGGATTTTATAAATATAATCAAACCATTATTTAATTATAAAGATCAATAAATAACTTCATTTATTACACCTTGGGGAAAATTTTACTACACATCCATGCCTTTTAGATTAAATAATGTTGGAGCTATTTATTACCATTCAATGACACACATTTTCCATCACTAAATATGCAAGATAGTGAAAGACAGGTTGGATGATTTATTTTTTAAATCTAAACAATGACAAAATCACACCATAAATTAATGACAATTTATTTAGCACCTACGCAAATACAATGTACACTTAAATCCAAATAAATGTGTCTTTGGTCTTACTTATGAGAAGTTATTATGATACGTCATATCTCAACATGGCATTGAAGTGGATCCTAAAAAGGTAAAATCCATTTGAGACATGCCTCTACTAAAATGGTTAAATAAATTATTATATTTAAAAATAAAAATATAGGAAATCGGACATTTTATGGCTCAACTTATAGATAAAAAACAACCTTTTACATGATTATTAAAAAAGGGCACAAATTTTTAATGGGGTGATAATTTAAAAAAATATATTTTATGATGTTAGATAATATTTACTTCAACCATCTATTCTCATAATACCTAATCCCAGCATACCCTTATTATTATAAATCTATGCTACAGCTCATGCCTTAATGGATTCATTGACACAATATGATGACGATCAAAGGTAAAGTCTAGTATATTATATTATTTTCACTTTGGTTGACTATGAAAATGATTACAATATTATGGAAAATTTATGTCTTGCATTATTTTTTTTGCATAAAAGCTATTGCATTACATGTTGAATAACAAGACATAAGTTATGACAAAAGTGGATCCACTTAGATTTATTATCCAAAAATCACATCTATTGGTACATATTTTTAAATGGGTAGATTTAATTTAAATTGTTTTCCTAATAAATCACTAAAAGGATAAGTTATTTTAAACCAACTAATGTCAGCTATATTGACAAATACACTATCATTTAATGACGATTTTAGAGATAAAATTCACTTTGTATCACATTGATGATGAAATTTTGATCATGTATTTCAATGGATCTAAATGTGTCACAAGTGTTGGTGTTGGAATTTTTTTAATTACACTTCAAGGCCAACCTATTCCATTTACATACCATTTAGGATTTTCCTATACAAATAACATAACATAATATGAAATAATAATATTAGATTTATATATAGCACACACAATAAAAATAAAAGAACTATAGCTAAATGGATATTCTTAACTACTGATTAATCGAGTAACAAACATATACCAAACAAAAAAAAAAACTAGTTATATATAATGTATTGGTCTAAAAGTTAATGACACATTTTGAATAATTTATCATAGAAAACATCCCTAAAAAAATTTACAAGTTAATGTTATGGCCAGTGTTTATTCATTTATCCTTATTGACATCAATGATGATCATGCCATTTTAATTATATAAAATTAAAAAAATAATTTGTATCTATAACACATATAGAGGCTCTAAAAGTATTAGCAGTTACTTGCAATGCAATGCATACAAAATGGTGTGTGTGTGTGTGTGTGTGTGTGTGTGTGTGTGTGTGTGTGTGTGTGTGTGTGTGTGTGTGTGTGTACACATAAAATTTTATATAAGATGGCTATAACATATAATTCTACATGCAATGAAAATTTTTAATTACAATGTGAGGCTACATGTTATGTTCGTATCAAAGGATATTTGTTTGAATGGTCTCTTATGGGATAATTAATCTGATTCTTAGATCATGAAGAAGCCAAAATAGCCATACTATAATTACATGATAGTTCATGTAGTGGTCACTTTAGTGTAAAAACTATGCCTCACAAATTAGTATTCTAAGGCCACTATTGGCCTATAGTAGAGTAGGAATATCATGAACATGCAAAACTTTATCCATAGTGTCAAAAACATATCAACCTAAACTATGACCGATCATAATAATTATAACCCATTGTTTCACTTTTGCCATTTTACCTTTGGGGATTTTATTTGATTGAAAAGATAAATCCATAATCATTAAATGGTCACAAATTCATCAATACTACTACAAAGTATTTCACAAAATGGGTTTAGGCCATACCTTTACAATGTAATATAGGTGAAGATATATGCCACTTATTAATGACATGTTATTTTAGGTTTTATACTCCCATCAACTATTATTAAATATAATGGGTCATCATTAAAAAAAAAAAGAGTTAAGATAATTGGTTGGAAATACAAAATTCGTTACACAATTTCTACACCATATTATCCACAAGGCAATAATCAATAAAAATCTATAAATAAAACTATTTTCAACATTTTAAGAAATATAATTCTAAAGCATGTTACATATTGGCAAAATTAGACTATTTTTTTACTTTGAGGATATCATATAAATGTATGTACACCAACAAAGGCTACCCCATTTTCTCATGTTTATAGCATAGAAACAATAATACCACTTGAGTTATAAATTCCTTATTTATTTGTCTCTCTCAAATACATAATCATATATAATGAATAAAAATAAAAATGATTACATGAATTAGATATTCTTGATGAAAAGTGTATTCAAGATATTGAACACCGCAAAGTTTATTAGAATCACATCAAATGCACATATGGAAAAAATATTTGTAATTGAGACTTTTAAGTGGGGGATATAGTATTAAAATAAAATCATAAAAATATAAATTTGGTTATGGTAAATAAAATAGAATTCAAACCCAATTATTTTGGTCCATTTGTTATTACCAAAAAGTGGGTAAGGGGGCTTATTGTCAGCTACACAAGAAGGAAAACAAGTGAAAATTACTATGAAGATTATGTACTTACACAAATATTATACTTAACATAGTCACAAACTCTAAAATGTATTTTACATAGATTATTTTTTGATTTTACCTCCTTTTATTCTACTTTTTATATGTGTTTCCTTATTGGGTCAATCTATTATGTCTTGGTTCCTTGTCTTTTTTGGCTTTTTGGTTCTTTTTTTTCACTTTTCCAATCTGAAAAGTCAAAATAGTAATCTAATATTTCCACTTTTTTCCATTTATCATGTTGTTTTCATAGTCTAAATCAAGTAAATTGTATTATCCATCAGAAAAATATTGACTTGAAACATTTAAGATCAACTTTCATTACTATCCTAAACCAGATAATATTGACCTATAACATTTTACATTGTCAAATCAAAAACTAAATAAATAAATCCTTAATATATCCTATTGTTTGATATTTTACTTATTGTCACTTGAAATTCCACCCAATAAGGAGTTAAAAAGTCTCTCCTCATTCAATTGGCACAATAGAACCACCTCAGGGTTGTGGGTCACCAAATATGAGGTGGATCTCTTGATTAGTGGCTAGTTCCCCTTGATGCATCACTATAGATCAATCCTACTACTAAAAATTAGGAGGATGAAAAGTTATGAATGTATTTTAAATCAAATATAATATATGGGAGGTGATACAATAAATATATTATCTATTCCCACCCTTCAACATGCACTTAGAACCAAGAATAAGTATGCACATAACTTCATTCAATGATAATCTTCTCTATTGCATCAATGTTTCAAGTGTGAGGTCTTAGAGATATCTTAGGATAGGAGGAATTATATAGTATTAATTCTAATAAACTCTATTGAATAGACTACTCACTACACCTACAATCTACACTAGACAATTCTTGTTGACCTACAAAAGAGAGATCTTCAAAACACACAAGGCATTAGGAAGAGTAACATGTGAAGATAAACCAAAATACACTTGCAAAAGACCAAAAACCATTGTGTACACTTAGTGAAATATTTAATTAGGTAAAAAAAAACTATATTTATTATATTCAAGGCAAAAAAAATTTAGGGATTCACCATACAAGGTGGAGAGATAGAATATAATACCAAAAAGGCTATAATTTATAATAATTATGTGAGAAAGAGAGAGAGGGAATTTCAAGAGTCATTATTAAATTTTTAAAATGATGATAAGGAGTTATAATACTCATAGATTCATTGAGATAAATTCCATGCAAGGAAGACAGATAAATTTCCCTCAAACTCATCTAAATCGTCCACATGTGACATAGATTCCCTTGTGAATGAATAAGAAATTGCCCTTCATGATTTGCATTCCAAAACTACCTCCTCACTTCATATGCTTATTTATAATTATGGGTATAAGTTTTATGGGTTACTAAAAACCCCTCACATGCATTGGGGAGTTCCTAAACCACTTATGATCTTTTGTCCATGCACAATCATTTTTGATAGTCCCAAATAGCTCATTCCCATACACCTCTCACACTTGGAACCCAAAATCTTCCCAAACTTACAATATGATCAATACACAAGGAGGGGTGACACATTTAAATAGTGTCCATAACATTAGGCTCAATAAACAAGCCTTAAAAGGCTTCCCAAATGGAGTTTCACTGTATTTCACTAAGTGATCACTATCTTCCCACTAGACTAGCTAAAATGAGAGAAGTAACAGGTAGTCTTAAGATATTATATACTTCATAAAATTACCATTATTAACTATAAAAAGTCCTAATTTACTTCCTAAAAATTATTTCATCTTTTGAAACATTCTTACACTTGAAAAAAACATAAAAATGTCAAAGAAAGCCTTGTTCTAACCCTTTTTGTACAATTTCATATAATAAAATAGCATTAGGGTAAGCCTGAGAGAGTCTACTACAAGTTACAAAAGTATCACAGAATTTCCATCCCATTTGGATACTTAATTTTTCATCTCTTCCCAATTAGGTTTGTAGTGAGGGTTTTCAAGGGTTTTGTGTAGTTTCAAGTCTTAGTGTTTATTCATAAATAACACACATCAAAATCATAAAAAACCACCACTAAAATAATATTAAAGACCTTTAATAATATCCCCAAACATCTCAGGGTCCCATGCAAAGCACAATGTGACATACAAGCATCTCAAGATGGACATTCATGCTCTTCTTATATAGTTTGTAGGGTCTGAATTCATCTCTAGCATAAAAATGGTATTTTTGTGGATTTACTAAAAAATAAAGGTTTAAATACATCTATACACATTTTAGTCACATGTTTCAATCAATTTCAAAGCCTACTTAGCGCCAAAAGTGATAGGACTCTTCTTTAGGTGCTAGACCTAGATTAGGTCTACTAGGCCTACTTGTAGATTTGGACTCAACATGCCCCTCTAATGGATTGGAAACATCCATAACACCTCTAAAATAATAAATTATATAATTATAAATCATTGACAAAGTTTAAGATGAATATGACCCTCAATTTGTTGTTAGGTTACCATGTTGTCTCATTAGGTCTTCCTGCATACATCCATGTCCAGACTACCATATTTGACCTCAAACATTATATCAAGTTTTCTCATGTTATTTTATGTGTTCTCCAAATTAAATAACCATATGGGAAGGTATTTTATGTTTTTGGTCCATCATTCTTGCCTAGTTCTCCAAAAATGCCTCTTCATGCAAGGCAAAAATGCTTTACCTCTAAGACAAAATAGAGGCATGTTCCTTTTTTCCATAAAAATAACCATTTTATGTGTTTATTCAAGTCATAATGGTAATTTATACCAAATTTGGAGTCTTTATTTCATGATCTATACCTTCAAAAGGCACAAAACCCAAGATTGAGTTTCTGTAACTTAACTATGCAGGGGTATTGAATCTTGACTATGTTTTTTGCCATTTAGATCCTCTTTATCTTACTTTTATGAATTTTTAAAGCCTTTAAAGGTTTATGTGACAATTTTTAATATGTTTATATTCTTTATTATCACTCTAAACCACCACACACCCTCCAAATTGACTCAAACTAGACTGGGTTTGTCATGGCTAACTATGGGAACCTCTTAGCAGACCCCTATAAATGGCATTCCTATCCTTAAATTAGCTTAATTTTTATACTCAACTATCCTACATGAATCATGATCACTATTTATTCTCTCTAGTAATCTCAAACTCATATGCATAGTCAAGATTAAACCTAATAGAAACATGACTATGATTGAGACTTTTTTATCTAAATCCATGCCTGTGGGTTATTATAGCCTCCATTTAGTTTATCTATGACTTTTAAGGATCCTCTTTTGGTCTCAAACCTATATATTTTACTAAATGATTTCAATGTGTTTTATAGTATGATTGAGACCTTCACTAACACACTTTCTCTCATTGTCTACCTTTCACACTTGGTATGGACCTAGTCTATACTAGGAGTTACCAGGCCAAGCAGTGAAGAAGCATTAAAATATCATTGAGACTATGGTACACATCATTTTAAAAACCTATAGGGCCTATATTTTTCCATTTTAGAGACAAAGGAGGTGAACATATAGTCTTTTGTATGAGGTGATTCCTCAACCCTTGGTAGGCTACCAAAGATCACTAGCATGACCCTCAAGCCATCAATCTATTTCATAGACCATCATGAAGATTCAAACCTATCATTTTAATTTTTTACAAGCCTCTATATCTCTACAAATGACACATGAAGATATGCATTTGACTATATGTGAGATAGAGAGGAGAAATTAGGTAGTAATATGTTTTTTTTAAAGGTCTCTTAACATCCCAAATGGAGTTTTTAATCCTTAAAAGGATTTATTAATCACATGGAACACTTTAAATCAAATTTAAACACCCTCCTCTACGTGGACATCACTGCATGAAAGTGAAAAGGGTGGGTAGAGAAGGCGAATGTGAACAAGATGCATGATTTCAAGGTTCCACATGATTTTAAAACCTATCCATGAAACTCAAAAACATCCTCACACCATCAAGGATATTAAATAAGTGAAATAATCTATTTTCAATGTGAATTCCACTTTTGAAGGCATATGAGATAACTATAAGTGTGGAAAGACTAGTTTTCAAGCACAAACAAACCTAGGAGAGTTTTTTTGACTTCATGAGACTTTAAAACCAAAAATAACCATAGAAAACCTATTTTATAAACTTTAAAAACATATAAAACCATCAAACCTATTGAATCAATGAAAAATTTTCTAAAACAAGTGCAAATAATGACCCCTCTTAGATGAAATTACATAAAATGTTATCTGGGGTATAAGTGATGTTTCATAAAGGAGAAGCCACCAAAATGAAACTTATTATTATGAATTTTAAATACATTCATATCCATTTCAACCCCAAATATCATTCCTCCCAACTCTAACTGTACAGCCCACACCAAGCATTTGAAAATGACCTTTATTGGCTTGCAAGGAGAAGGTCGAAGAAATCAAAGTTGTAGATAAAAAATTTGACTTTGTATCAGCACACTAGGAATTTAAATGACTATATATAGGTGAAGAGGCACATAATTCACGTTTTTATCAAAAAATTATCTCACCAAGTATGTACAAGTGCCCAAAAGGGCTTAAAATCAAGGAAAAATTGCTTATTCCTGCATATAACTACTTCTTGGACTGACCTCTAACTGATCCTAACATATTTTGACCTCCTCCACATTAGGGTCAATCTTGGTGACAAATTTTCTCCCTTTTAAATTTTGTACAAGTCATTAAATAATGCCAAAAATATGGCCAAAAAGGCATTTTTACATATGAGACATGGTAAAGGATCAAATTTATAACTTAATAAAAATTAAAACAATTAAATTACCACCCTAAGACATTTTCAACATAATTTTATCCTTTGACCATATTTGAACATGGTTGACCAACTTTGACTTTGTTTTACTAGACTAGTACAAGGAGAATGGGCTTAGACCAAGGCTAAAGGAAGGATAAGTAAGATTTATAGAATAATATGAGACCCCATAAGACATTTAGAAACTTATAAAAGTTTAAAAATGTAAGGGTTGGTCCAATATAACTAAAATTCAAATTTAGTCAACACTTTTGGTAATTCCTAGGGGTAACATGATTTCCTATGTTAAGGACTAGTAGCCTTATTCTATCCATTAGGAAAAGGGAGTCAAATGCACTTAGAAAATATCAGAACCAGACCTTGACCTTTTTAAAAAGATAGATGACTTACCTTAAAACACACAAAGGAAAGAACAACACATAAAATACCAAGCAAACACATAAAGAAAAGACACACTTATTCTACTAAGCACTTAGGGAACACAAGACATAACTGAAATCAACTAATTAAGTACATTCAACTTAAATATACCTCCATTCCTAGATCAAAAAGTAAGTACCTTGAATCTCCTTCCTCACTAAATGAATTAGGATGCCAAACATGCTTCTTTTTAGATGTCGTGATAGATGACTCATGTTTTCCTTTTTCTCTTTAACTTTGCATGTCATCTAATGGAGTCATCTCCCTCATGTCTCCAAGGTAGGTGAAGTCCTCTTGAACCTATAAACATGCCTCAAACTATTTTCCTTTTATCTCCTCATGATAGATTTACATATCTATGAATGAGACATATTATTACAAACCTATGTCTTCTTGAAGGATCCCATTATACTTCTCATTTTTTATAGCCTCTTCCAAGCCTTCAAGAAGTGTTGTGTCATAGCTTTTTAGTAGTATTTATTTCTCAAACTCTTCCTTGATGTTGGTGGGAGTAACTTCATAGGTGATTCTAGGATCAACTTTGGAACCATCCTCAAAAGGCCCAAGGTCATCATAGATTGCTCTATCATGAGCTAGACTCTCTTGATGATAATGATCCTCAATATATTCCTACTCTTCAATGTCTTGGGCTTGTCTCATTAGGATTTTTGTGTTTTCACATTCTTCATACTCTTTGAACATTTTCATATACATCTACCACATGTCTTCCTTTTAAGATACAACATCTTGCTTACCATGGCTTGTAGTCAGCTCCAAATGACTTGTAGGCCCCTTAAAGAATTCAAATTCATTGCATATGTCCTTAAATCTCTACCACAAGTCATCATCCTTTGACTAGTTATCATCATGAAGAAGGACAATAAGAGTGGCTCCTTCATTTTATCCTTTAGTTTTTAAATTAACCTCTTCTAAGATCTTTTCTTCAACACAAGGAGGATCCTTTTCCTCATCTTCATAATCTGATACCTCCTCATTATTAGTCATCTCCTCTTCATATTCAACCCAAACTAAAATCTCAAACTTATCCTCCTTATTATTGCCAATATTAGGCATCTCAAAAATTGGAAGTTTAGCCAAAGAAGATTCCCAAGGAGCAATGCAATCCTCAACATGAGAATGGTAACATTTATCAATTAAAGGAGGTGGAAAGGTTTAACGGATTTTTAAGGATGGATGGGAAGGATTTGAGGGGTTTCAAATTTCTCTCCCCTTCCAACTTCTCCACCTAAACATAATTTGTTCTTTTCTTCACAATCTTCCACCACTTATTCCCATTTTTGGAAGTTAGGCTTAGAGATGTTTTCATGGGGTTGAGATGATAATCAAGTGGTGAATGATATGTATAGGAAACTTGAAGTTTCCTTGGGCTTTAAATCCTAATTAAAACTTGTAAAATTAGGCTTAGAGATTTCATTTTATACTTCCATGATGTATTACCTTAAAATATGATTGGCTAATTCAATCACCTTTTCAAGATGAACCTCAAAACTCAAACTTCCTTTCTCAAAATCTTCTCTAAATACATTAACCTACTCAACCATGATATCCTCCTTCCTTTTTATGCTCTCTTAGATGGACTTCCAAGAATGGAAACTTTGGGGAATGCATGAAATACTTGGGGCATTTTGGAACATGTTTGGATTAGCATCTTGAGTGGATAAGGTTGATACACTCAAAGGTTGATGTGTGGTATATTGGGGCTGCCAAGACTGAGTTGGTTCATGAGCTCTCAACTTCTCTTCTAGATGAAAAATTAGGCCACAAACATCAAATATAAAATAGGTAAGACCTTGCTAATTATCTCTCTCTATAGGCATCCACTATTTATTGACTTGTTCCAAATCATCCCTTACACTCTTGATATAAACACTAGGGATGACTTGACCACAACAATATCTAGTATCAAGGTCTAACATGTAGTCTTGGTATCCAATAAGAGTATTTTTAAAACGTGCAATGGGGTGACTTGGAGAGGAACTAGATGGGCTAGGTGAAGTACAAGATTGATAAGGCTGGTCATAGGCAACATATGATTGATAGGGATCATGAAAATATTGTCCAAGGACTTGTTCATATTAAGGTGGAATAGGCAAAGCAGGACATATCCCCTTAGCTTGTATTAGGACAAACTCAACATCAGAATAATCCATGAAAATTATGAGAAGTGTGTATAACAAGAAAAAAACTATAATAATAATACTTGGACTGATTAACCAATATATTTATACTTGGAGTCTCCATTGATGCTTAGTGGAATTGCCTCCAAAGGCTGGTATCTTGAGGAGAATGCCAAAACTCCTCAATCTCTTGGAACAAGAGTCCCATCAGGCATGCCAAAAACTATTATCACTTAAAATTATACCCAATGAGGAGATAAAAATTATCTCCTCATTCAAGTGGCACAATGTAACCACCTCAAGGCTATGGGTCACCAAATATGAGGTGGATCTCTAGATTAGGGGCTAGTTCCCCTTGATGCATCACTATAGTTGAATCTTAGTACTAACATTTAGGGGAATGAAAAGGGAGAAAGGCATCTAAAATAAAATATAATATATGGGAGGTGATACACCAAATATATTCTCTAATCACACCCTTTAACATGCACTTGAAACCAAGAATAAGTTTGCACACACACTTTATTCAATGATAATCTTCTTTCTTGCATCAATGTTTCAAGCATGGGGTCTTGGAGATAGATTAGGAAAGGAGGACTTAGATAATAGGCATTATAAGACATTATATTGAATATAATACTCACTACACCTATAATCTATACGAGACACTTCTTGTTGACATGTAAAAGAGAGATCTTCAAAACACACAAGGCACTAGGAAGAGTAACATGTGAAGGTAAACCAAAATACGCTTTCACAAGACCAAAAACCATTGTGTACACTTAGTTAAATATTTAAAAATTTAAAAATAACCATATTTATTATCTTAAAGGTAAAATTTTGGTAGGGATTTTCCATACCAAGGTGGAGACATAGAATATAATGTCAAAAGGCTAGAATTTATAGCAATTGTGTGTGTGTGTGAGAGAGAGAGAGAGAGGGAGAGAGAGAGTGAATTTAAAGATCCATTAAGACATTTTTCAAATAATGAGAATGAGTTATAATAGTAATAAAATCATTTATATATAGTCTATGTAATGAATACTAAGACAAATGTCCCTCAAAATCATCTAACTCCTCCACATATGGCATAGATTCCCTTGTGAATACATAAGAAATTGCCCTTCATGATTCACCTTTGAAAATTACCTCCCCACTTCATAGGGTTAGGTGTAATTATTTATCTAAGTGGGAGGGGTTATTAAAAAATGATCACATTCATTAGGGAGTTCTTAAACCACTCATAATCTTCTATCCATGCATAATCATTTTTGATAGTCCCAAATGGCTCATTCCCATGCACCTCTCACACTTCACACCTAAAATATTTACAAAATTATAATATGATCCATAGATAAGGAGGTATGACACTTGTAAAGAGTCTCCATATCATTAGGCTCAAGAAACAAGCCTTAAAAGGCTTCCCAAATGGAGTTTTACTCTCTTTCACTAAGTGATCACTATCTACCCATTGGACTAGCTTAAATGAGAGAGGTAAAAGATAGGCTTAGGAGCCTAGATACTTCATCAAATTACCATGAGGACTTATAAAAAGTCCTAATATAACTCATAAAAGTGATTTAACCTTTTGAAACATTCTTGCACCTACAAAACACACAAAAATGTCAAAGTAATCCATTCGTTAATCCCTTTCAGGTTATTACAAAAAAATAGAATTAGGGAAATCCTAAAAGAATCTACTACAACTTATAAAATTTTGATGGCTTTTCCATGTCATTTGGATACTTAATTTTCCATCTCTTCCCAATCAGTTATTTAGTGAGGGTTTTCAAGGGTTTTGTGTAGTTTTAGGTCTTAGTGTTTGTTCATAAATAAAAAACATCCAAATCTTGAACAAATTCCACTAAAATAATATTAAATACCTTGAATAACATCTCCAAACACTTCAGGGTCCCATGCAAAACACCGTGTGAGATACAAGCATCTTAAGATGGCCATTCATGCTCTTACTATATAATTTGCAAGGTCTGAATGCATCTCAAGCATAAAAAAGGTATTGTGGTGGATTTCCTACAAAATTAAGGTTAAAATACATCTATACACATTTTAGTCAAATTTTTCAATTAGGTTCAAAGCCTTATTATCCCCAAAAGTGATAGGACTCTTCTTTAGGTGTTAGGCCTCGATTAGGTCTACTAGGCCTACTTGTAGATTTGGATTCAACATGCCCCTTTGATGGATTGGAAACATCCATTAAACCTATGCAAGAATGAATTAGCCAAGAGGAAATCTTTGACAAATTTTAATATGCATACGACCCTCAATTTGGTATTAGGCTACCATGTTATCTCACTAGGTGTGCCTGCAAACCTCTTTGTCTACACTACCCTATTTGACCTCCAACATTATAGAAATTTTTATCATGTTATTTAAGGAATTATATATCTTAAAAAACCATATTATAAGGTATTTTATGGATACCATTCCTGCCTAATTCCCCAAATCTACCTCTTTATGCAAGGCAAAAGTGCCTTTCCTTTAAGACATAACATAGGCATGTTCCTTTATTTTTTCCCCAAAACCAACTATTGGATGAGGTTATTCAAGTCATAATGGTGATCTATACCAAATTTGGACTCTTTGATGCATGATTTAGACCTTCAAAAGGAATAAAATCCAAGATTAAGTTTGCGTAGCTTGACTATGTAGAGGTATTGAATGTTGACTATGCTTTTTTCCATTTGGAGACTCTTTCTCTTACTTTTCCGCATTGTGAGAGCCTTGAAAGGTTGATCTGGAAATGTTTAAAGGTTTTATTTTCCTACTTATCACTCCAAACCACCACACACCCTCCTAATTGACTCAAACTAGACTAGGTTTGTCATGGTTGACTATGGAAACCTCTTAGTAGACCCCTTTAGATGGTATTCCTAGCCTTAAATTAGATTGATTTTGTTACTCAATTGTCCTACATGAATCATGATCAATATTTATTATCTCTAGTAATCTCAAACTCATTTGAATAGTCAAGTTTAAGCCTAATGGAAACATGACTGTGACTGAGACATTTTGTCTAAATCCCTATCTGTAGGTTATTATATCCTTCATTTAGTTTATCTATGATGTTTAAGGATCCTATTTTGGTCTCAAACCTATAGATGTTACTGAATGAGTTTAGTGTGTTTTATGGTAAGTTTGAGACCTTCATTAACACACTTTCTATCATTTTCTACCTTTCACACTTGGCATGGACCTAGTCTATACTAAGAACTACCAGGTCAAGCATTTAATAAGAATTAAAAGTTAATTGAGACTATGGTAAAAATCATTTTCAAAACATACAAGGCCTTTGTTTTGACATTTTAGAGACAAATGACCCAAACAAATAGTCTTTGCTAAGTGGTGACTACTCAACCCTTGGTAGGCTACCAAACATCACTAACATGATCCTCAAGGACTAAATCTATTTCATATACCATCATGAAGACTCAAACCTATCATTTTACTTTTGTATAACCCTCTGTAGCTTTACAAATGACACATAAAGATATGCATTTGAGTGTATGTGAGATAGAGAGGGAAAATTAGGTAGTAATATGTTTTTTAAAGGTCTCTTAACATCCTAAATGGATTTTTAAATCCTCAAAAGGATTTTTAAATCACTAAGAGCACTTGAAATCAACTTATAAAACCCTCCTCTACATGGACATCACCTTCTTGAAAGTGAAAAGGGTGGGTAGAGAAGGAGAATGTGAAAAAGATTCATGATTTCAAGGTTCCACATGAGTTTAAAACCTATCTAAGAAAATTTAAAATATCATCATACCATCAAGGATATGAAACAAGTGTAATACTCTATTTTTAATGTGAATTCCACTTTTGAAGGCTTCTAAGATAACTCTAAGTGTGAAAAGACTAGTTTGTAAGCACAAACAAACCTAGGAGAGGTTTTTTGACTTCATGAGACTTAAAAACCAATAATAACCATGGAAAACCTATATAAGGACATTGAAAACATATGAAATCATCAAACCTATAAAATCAAATCAAAATCTTTTGAAACAAGTGAAAATAGTGACCCCTCTTAGATGAAAGTGCATAAAAAGTTGCTTGGGGTCTAAGTGATGTTTCATAAGTGAGAAGCCATAAAAATGAAACTTATTGTTATGAATTTTAAGTAAACTTAAATCTATTTCAACCCCCAAGAGCATTCCCACCAATTCCAACTATATGGCCCACACCAAGCATTTGAAAATGACCTTTCTTGGCTTACAAGGAGAAGGTGGAAGAAATAAAAGGTAAAAATAAATGTTTTGACCTTATCTTAGCACAATAGGCATGGAAGTGAATTTAGGGAGGTGAAGAGTAATATAACTCATGTTTTGATCTGAAAATGAGCTCACTAAGTCCATATAAGTGCCTAAAAGGGACTAAAATCAACGAGAAACTACCTCATCCTACATATAACTACTCCTTGGACTAACCTCTAACTGATCCAAACATATTCTAACCTCCTCTACATTAGGATCATTCTTGGTGACAAATTTTCTCCCTTTGGAAGTCTGTACAAGTCATTAAATAAGCCAAAATATGGCCAAAAGGGTATTTTTACATATAAGAGATGGTAAAGGATCAATTTTATGACTTAGGAACAATTAAAATAATTAAATTACCACCATAGGACATTTTAAACATAATTTTATCCTTTGGCCATGTTTGACTATGCTTGACCAACTTTAACTTTATTTGACTAGACTAGTACAAGGAGAATGGGCTTAGACCAAGGCTAAAGGAAGGATAAGTAAGATGTATAAAACAATATGAGACCCCATAAGACATGTATAAAGTTATAAAATTTTATAAATATAGGGGTTGACCCAATTTAACTAAACTTCAAATTTGGTCAATAGTACTCAATTTTAATTTACAAAAAACTATTATTTTTCATACATTGACAAGTGTACATGTGATGAGATGAGGATGTACAATCATTGCTATGCATATGTATTCTATCCCCTACTTGCCTTTAAATTATAACTCACATTTAAAATAGGGTAATCTTACTCATACATGGCCATCACACCATATTCATTGCATACTTTACTTCAATGCATGTTGTAGATCATTTGGATTCTTTCCCTTTCATCTAATTTTAAACCCAAGTTTTATCTCCTAGTCTTTATTTTTCTTATGTCAAAATTCAAAAAAAATGTTAAAAACCCAAATATGAAAAAACTATAATATCATTCTAAATATTTTAAAAATCCAAAATGAATACCTAAGCATGATTAGATGTCTATTTTACATCATTAGCATATACTATTTATATCATGATTGGTAGATATCATAATCATTTACTATCACACATACATTTCACTAGTATTTATGAATGTAATACAAGACATACAAATTTAACATGGACTTAAATTTTGGGATTTCCTCTACCTAATAGCCATGCCATGTTGGAGGCATCTTATCTAAAGGTTATAGTATTTACATGTGTTACCATTTTATAACTCCTATACTATGTTTAGATATATATTCTTTAACAAGTCTTGATAACATCTCTATCTTACATAATTTAAATGAATATGATATTTACCAGGATATGATCACATTACATATACATGGTCTAGAATTTAATTTAATATTATTTTTATGTTCCTTCAATGTTGTTTCTTTAGACACATAAAATTAGTCATTAGGTGCTTGACATCCTTATGATTACTTGGTATATTCACCATTTCTATAACTCTTAAACTATAAGATACTCTTTTTTGTTTTGTAAGCACTAAAAATATGATAAATACATCCCTATTTAAGTTTCATCCATCCTTATTCAGTTGACTAGTTCCTATCAGACCTGTCCCAACTATCTCTGGTCTTTTGGGAAAAGTTTACACTAGTCAGATGGGGCTACACTATGAACAAGACCCATAGTGTTGCCTTGTATCTCATGATTCAATAGTCATTTTATATAATATATACATTACATAATAACTCTCCTATGTATTTGATAAACTTGATGATGTAGGAAAAATAGGCCAACCTTCCAGAGGCCATAACTTTTGACTTGTAACTCTGTTTGAGCTCTTCCACATACCAAAATGATTGTATCAAAAACATTTTTGATTTCCTAGGCTGTTCTATTGGCCTATAAATGTTTTAAATATTTTTTAGAGGCCGTACATGATCATTTAAGGATCTAAAATTGCAATTTAATGAATTTTTTTTGTTTTTTCTAGTTTTAAAATTTGTATATTTTTAGAATCAGAAATAAACTTTAATTGAATTTTATCCCGTAGTCTAATTATATTGTTTAGGATATTTTGAGAGATTTTTCAGATATTTTGAGAGTTTTTAAAAGAAAGGTGTCTATTTTTTGATTTTTTTTTTGAATTTTGCATGTAAACTATAATTGAGTTGAGGCTTATTTAAACATAGTATGGGTTTGTAATTATTTCAAGAAATAACTACGAATCAATTTTGAGTATTGTTTAAAGATCTTGGCCTATTGGTAATTTTCTTATTCTTGTTAGTTTTTGGGTTCATTATCTAGTATCAAAGCAATTTTGAATCTTGGAGGAGTAAAGAATGGCAAGAGGAGAAGGAGGTATGAAATAGATGAACTAGATTATACAAGAGCTATAGAGGCCAATTCAATAATTAAAAGAGGTTATCACCAATCAAGGAAGAAGAAAATTTGGTGATGAGGAAGACACAAATCATGATGAAAAAATTTAGTAAGAAGAATAATAATAAGAGTAACCATCATCGATGAAAGAGAGGATGGTTTAGGCTTTATAAGGAATCAAGGTTGATGTTCTAGATTTGGTGGTAGTTTAAAACTATAGGATTTGATAGATTGGTTTAATAGCATGGAGAATTTCTTTGAGTGGAAGACTTTGAGAGAAAACAACAAGGTAAAGTTTGCATGCACCAAATTGAAAGGTCATGAAATGATTTGGTGGGATCACCTATAGAAAGAGAGATAGCAAAAAGGTAAAGAGAAGATTAATTTATGGAAAAAGATGGAGAAGAAGCTGAGGGATAAATTTCTTCTTATGGATTATTCACAAACCCTATATAGAATATTTTATAATTTAATGCAAAAAGATCATAGTATACAAGAGTATACAGATGAATTTTATAAGCTTTCCATATGAGTAGAGCATGATGAAATAGAAGAGCATATGACTACAGTTATGCAAATGGTTTGAAATTTTATATTCAAGATGAACTAAGCATGCATATAATACTTAACATAGAGGATGCTTATCAATTAACTTTGAAGGCAAAATAAAAATAAAATAGATAAAATTTTATAAGGAAATCTATTGGCCCAAAAAGAGGTAGATCCCCTCTAATAAGGGGATGAGGTGGGTTTAATAACACCATATGTGAATTTAATGCTAATAAAGGTGAATCACCATGTGGTGTAGAAAGGAAAGATGATAATAGGCAAGGGTTTCAATACTAATAAATATGAAGAGGATTCTAGAGATGATGAGGTTATTAAGGTGTTAGAGGATGGTTTCCAAATAAATGTACATCTTATGTCTATTATAGATGTGGAAAAGAAGGGTATAGAGAATTTGAATGTCTAAAATGTCAAGATCAAGAAAGGAGGCAAGAAGATCATCCAAGAATAAATCTAGTTGAGACTAAAATAGAAGAGTAAAATACTAAACTTGCACCAGCTGACATTGGAGAGAATCTCATGATGAGAAGAAACATGAACACTCCAAGGAAGGATCAATTATAGAATAAATAAGGTGGTAATGCATGGATGTGATCAAATATTTTTTGAACAATATGTACTTCAGGTGGAAAGGTATGCAAAGTAATTATAGATGGTGGTAGTTGTGAAAATATAGTTTTTAAAGAAATGATCAAAAAACTAAATTTGTAATGTGAAAAGCATCCTAACCGTTATCAAATTTCATGGTTTAATAAAGGGAATGAGTTTACAATAGATAAAAGGTGCTTAATAAATTTTTCTATAGAAAAAACCTATAATGATGAAATATGGTGTGATGTTATTCCAATGGATGCATGTCATGTGTTATTGGATTACATAATGGGAGCTGAAGAAGATTGATAAGGAAAAATGGTAGTAGTACAATCAGGGCAACTCGCAATAGCTAAATTGTTTTCAACTAGAGGAGAATGATGTAGGAAAAATAGGCCAACCTTTCGGAGGCTATAACTTTTGACTCATAACTCTGTTTGAGCTCTTCCATGTGCCAAAATGATCGTATTGAAAAGGTTATTATTGTCTTAGGTTGTTCTATTGGCCTAGCAATGTTTTCAATATTTTTTTGAGGCTGTACATGATCATCTAAGGGTCTAAAATTATGATTTAATGATTTTTTTGAGTTTTTACTATTTTTATAAATTGTATATTTTTAGAACCAAAAATCAACTTCAGTTGAATTTCATCCCATAATCTAATTATAGTGTTTAGGATATTTTTGGATATTTTTTGGCTATTTCTAGAGTTTTTAAAAATAGGCACTTTTTTAGATTTTAGTTTTTTTTTAAATTTTGAATCTAAACTCTAATTTTTTAGTTGAGGCTTATTTAAGCATGGTTTGGGTTTATAATTATTTCAATCAATCAATACAAATTAATTCTAATTATTGTTTCAAGATCTTGGCCTATTTGTAATTTTCTTATTTTTTGTTAGTTTTCAGGTTCATTAGTTGATTAGTGAAATTATTATTAATATTATCCTATAAAGGCACATCAAGGCCACTCATTAAAACCCCACTAGATTTATCTAGAAATTACATTGAGCAAAAGAGCACTAATTCTTCCTATTTCAACTCTTCAACATTTTAAAAATCATAAACCAAGTTTGAATACTATTTATCATAGATCAAAGGCATCTATTGTCAATAAATTCAATCAATATTCCATTTATATTTATTATATTTAAATCATCACCAATCAAACAATCACTCTAAGAGGGGTACCTACATTATATTGAGACTGAATTCAGCTATGTAGGCATATCTCAATTACAAGGGGTCTTTTAGGCTATCTCTATCATCCTTACTAACCCATTTTTATTAACCATTTTGTTATCAAAATTCTATCTAATGCATGTGTATGGTATAAGACATTATATTTGGTACACCTTTTTCATGAAAATATTGAACACATATTTAGACATTCAACCCTTGTTGGTGATCACACAAACCTAGATATGAAAACTAGGAATACAGTCAACCATAACAAGTCCATAATGTAGCCATGTCCACCTCATATAGACTCATCCTTAAAAAATATGAGTTACTATTCTTATCATAGCTCTATCTATAGGTCAATTTTATATAGTTTATAGATACAAGGAGCTTACACCTTCACATATATTTCTATTTCATGGAGGTTTTCGCATTCATAGGCTTTTCTACTATTTTTATCAAGTTTTTGATATCTGTATATTATGTATCATAATATATATTGATCGTATTTCATTACTAGATTAGTAAATATTAGCATTTCAATTTTAATAGTTTAAAACTATTACTTTAATATTTTTTAAATTAAAAAGGGTTAAAAATTTTGGTGAACATGTTATTTTTAGAACATTGTTTGGTATTTTCTCTTATTTTGGGGGATAGGAATTCTTTCAATTTTTTGTCAATTCTTGACACTAAAAGAAAATAGCATTCAATTATAGATAGTATCTGACATAAAATTAGTCAATTTATTTTACTTATGTAACTATTTTTATAAATAATTAAAAGAGAATATCCTAATAAAATAATGCTAAGATATTCTAAAATTGGGCTAATTAAATAATTTAGATTCATAATATATTGATCTAGTGTTGATTTATGAAAATATGATAAATGTATAAAGTTCAATGCCAAACAATAATTTTAATTAGTAAACATGAAAAAGAGATAATACTTAGCTTATTATATAATGTGTAGGTAGATATATTAAATATAGGTGCAAAAGAAGGCAAGGTGATACTCCATAGGGATTCATTAGATTGTAAATATTAACTCACTAGTCACCTATATACTACCATCACAATCTAGAAACTAAAGTTGACATTTTTATCCTAATTTTGATGATTCTACCTAAAATTAAGTATGTCTTTTTCTAAAAATTCAACCAATGCCTATTATGGTTTATTTTTGCCTTGCAGATTTTCTATTTAGATTGTGCGCACAAGTTTTGCATATTAGTGTGTATCTCAAAATCATAGGTCTTCCAATTAGGGAAAATCACCTTTCAAAATGGGGATCACTAGACTCAAGATAATTAAATATGACCTCAAATACCCCTTTCTTAGTGATTTTTGCCTACATATCCAATACTTTGAAGAGGGACTCAGAGTGATATAGTTATCCCCCTTATGTGGGCTTGTGTGTGAAGAATTATTCAATGTGTTATATGTGAGTGCATGTAATGATATATATTTCAACATGAAAAATAATACTCATGGGTTTATTTTTTAATGTTTTAAACCTATAATAATAATAATAATTCTATGACTAATTTGGAAATAGGTAAGAATAGGGCATTTTTTCAAACTTTAGAGGTGTTTTTGCTTGGTATAAGATAAATGGTGTTTGATTTATAATTGATGATAATGAATAGTATTTAACTAGTAGGTATACCATAAATTTTGAAATTATCTCAAGTTAATATTAAAATAATATTATATGTTTACCCATACATGTTTAAATTTTTACAAATCTAACCATTTATAGGGTTCATACACTAGCATCAAAATTGACACACTAGCATCAACACTAGTGTCCTATTCTGAAGAATAGTCTCTGGGAGTATATATAGTTGTTGAAGATCTAAAACTCCCAACATAAGGTATAAATCAAGTTTTAATCATAATTTTGGATATAGGTTATATGTAATTATAATATTAGGTGTAGGCTATAAGATAAGTATTTATGAAAATTGATATGGCAAATGCAATCCTTTAAATAGTGGAAAAGTTCATGAATTGAAGGGTTGAACCATGAGTGATATTTTCAAGTGAAAAAAAATATTTTATCATATAAAATATATATTTATCACCAACATCCTCCCCCATTTTAATATATTAATTCATAAGGATGAAATTACTAGGTTAAAGGAAATAAATGTGTACCGTGGTGTGTACAACACATCTTGCTTTAACTTGAGCCCTATTTGAATTTTTTGTTTATTCATCAATTGAAACCAAGAGTATGTTATGTTATAATTAGTTAATATAATCTAAAAATAAAATAAATAAAATAATTGAATAAAGAGAGAACAAGGAATGAGTAAACTTGTGTGTCGATGCAACCATGTTTCCCTTTAGTAGTGTGCTTTAGTAATTATTATTATTTAGTGAAGTAATCGATATATATTCTCAATTGAAAATTAGATATATGAAGAATATAACTTTAAGGTGATAATTCCCCCAATCCATGATAAGGGTGCGTTGTGTGAAGGACATCGATATCACTGAATCCCAATCATAAAACTCAAGTGTATACATAATCTAGCCAATATTTCCCAGGTCAAATGGTGTAACTATCTCAACCTATAAAAGATAATTATTTCTAAGGCCATCAAGTGTATTTAATATCAATAATAGTACCCAAGGGATCTAAATATTGAAAAAAAATCTCATTTGATGCATCTTGGTAAGTTTAGTGGATAAATGTAAATATAATCTAAATATGTATCTATGATTTGGTACATTTGCATGGCATACACAACTCTAATGTCTCTCAATTTTAATTTTTTGTCAAAATTTAAACTTGTATTTGTAAAATATATAATATATATCAAAAATATTAAAAAATATATCTTAAACTATGAAATTTAGTTGCAAGTGTATAATATTTTGACCCACATGTATATTTCAATATTGTAAACTATATCAAATTTTGCCAACTCTATCGATTGTGTGTGTGTGGACACATGTCTTAATGACATGATTCAATTGATATTACCCCTTCTTAAGTGAGGTTAATGCAATGTGATATTCACCTTATATCAAAATTATAAGATAAACATGTTATATTTATATCAATCATGTAGTAAATAAGCATATAGTGGTATCATGTCTAAGTAGATGCATTGATTAATCTCATAGTATCCAATCACAACAAGCCTTATGATGCATGATATGGATAATGTAAATATCTATAATTAAAAATTAAAATACTAACAAAAATCAAGAACACATAAAATAGAACTTGATGTCACAAAAAAGGATTTAAGGAAACCACAAAAAAGGGGCATGTTCTAATACCACACACTCAAATTAGAGGGCATGTTTAAATTTGTGCACACCAAAAAAACAACACTCAATGTCATTGGAGAAAAAATGAGGAATATGTTAAAATTTTCCATAATACAAAAAGATAAAAAATAATAATTACACTCAAACTAAGAAATGTGATAATATGAATATGTGAAATATAATAAACTAGCATAAACATATAATACTAGTCCCTGCATACTTGTGTTAGCAAAATGTCAAATATCATAACATATCTAGCATATTGTGTATGATGTAAGCATGAGTATAGATGTGTAATAATTATTATGTGATCTAAAAATGATAATGTAAAACTATAATGAATAATTTAACATGTATCGATCATGATATATAGAAGAATATGCCCCAATATAGTGTGCCATGTAGGCAGAAGAAAGTCCACCATATGTATGTGCATGTATCATGGATCTACTTAATACATGTGTTACACTAAATTAATTGTGAAAAATGTTTTTATATAAGGTATATTATAAAAAATATACTAACATAAATTAAACAACATTTGAGAAAGTTATTAAACATATAAATATTAAGTATTTATGTATTTTTATTTATTTAAATGTTTTGTATTTTCTTGATTTTTTTAATTTTTTGGATATTTTAAATTTAGGAAGAAAAAGGATAGCTGATGATCCCATATAAGTTATGATCATATAATTTTATAATCTCATGATGATATAAAATAAATTATTCATGTTTCTAAGGATCATGTATATGTGCCCCATTTGAAATTAAAGAATCTTGAATGCTCTACCTATGCCTCATGGGAATTTATAGTTGTAAAGTAGTAGTAGAAGTTGTAGTGAGTTTTTGAACCCATTACTTATTTATCTTTGAATTTTTTTTTTGAAATTTTAATTATGGGTCTATATACCCTCTTGAAAATATGTTGACATTCTTTAATCAACTAGTTGGGTCATGTAGGGATAGATAATGGCTATGTGGAGTCCACTTTATATCTCTAATATAATGGCCTATTTTTGTATTAGTTTATGGTAAATTTTAGTGGTATATATAAAATGAACTTGGGTTTTTTGTGAAAATCAATTATGTGTTTCAAAAGTTTGACAAAAATTCATAGTCAGTGTTTAGGTGAGTAGGTGAATCAACATGCAAAATGTCATGGAGTAAAGAAGGCATGTTGAGGTGTGACTATAAGGAAAAACCATAGATGGGTGGTGGAAGTTTTATATGGATGATAGGTATTTAATTTCAAATGATAGATATTTTTTCACATGGAATCTATAATGTCACATGATAACTATGTTATCACTCGACATCTATGTTGTCACTCAATAACTATGTTATTGTTAAACAATATTATTGTCACTTACCATCATTGTTGTCTCTTGATAGCATTTTTATCATTTTATAACATATATTTAACTATAAATTATATATATATATCATTCAACACCATATCTACCCTACAATATCTATGCTTTTGAAAGATAGTTATGCTACCAAACAATAGTTAAATTACTAGATGATGATAGTTATAATATTGGATCATAATTGTTCTAATAAATGATATATGTGATGGGTAACTCTATTGTTGTGTGATAATTATTTATTTATTGATAAAAAAATTCCTATAAATATTGTCAGTCAACTTTATTTTTCACTCATGTAACTTTAAACGTCCACTCTAACCTCCTAGAGACATGATTCCTTACAAAGCAAATTACAACCTAAGATCTAGAGACCACCTATAGCAATATGGCAGCCCCAACCTCATCCTCATAAAAAATATTATAAAATAACCTTATGTTTATATAGATACTTCAACTACTATAAACATCAAAAATATTATAAAAACTCCTTGTGTTCTTGTAGATACTTCAACTACTAGAACAATAAGATACATACATAGACTTGGCTAAAAAGTTTGGTTTGGAAGGACTTATCAAGATTCCCTAGTATGACATAGACACAAATTTAATTAATTATTTTCTTAGGAGATATGACCATGTGGAGTGCATTTTCACTGTAAATTTGAAATCATGGGTTTTCCAATTTGGGATCAACCCCAAAGACATCCATTACTTGACAGGGTTCCCTCACACAAATGTTAACCCTATTACCACCCATGCCTCATTGGAGGACTAATAAAATATGTATCTAGAGTCTCACTTTGATGTGTCAATTGAGGGTCTATACTATTTCATTAAATTAATATTGTTTTCATTTAATTTTAAAATATATATATATATACCTTTACTAAACATCCTTAATAACATATTTACCTTTGTTACAAGTGGCCATAATAAAAAATCTAGTAAGGGCCTCCCTATATAATTTATGAACAATCCTTTTCTTTTGTACATGATATAATTATTTCAAACTATAATTATACTATAGGGAAGAACATGAGACATTTTGATCTGGGCTATGGTCTACAACTTTCATACTCTGAGTGGCCAATAATTTAATTGGTGTTTCTATTTATTGAACAAGATTATCAATGATATAAATTTTACTCTTATCATTGATAATTTTACTTTTACATGTACCAATTATATTATTGCTTTGTATAATTGGGCATTTCACCAATTACAAATGGAGAGAATGAATATTCCAACTACTCTTCACAAAAAAATGAATCTCAACTCTCTTTCAATTTTAGATCAAGAGGTAAATTAATGCTTATAAATACATTTTAAATTATTGAAAAATTATTTAATGTAATTTATTTTATGAACTAATAGTATCCTCAAAAAAATTACAACTAGTTTCAAGAAGATAGGCAGTGGTAAGAAGTAGGCAACTCACCAAGGCCTCTAGAGAATCAAACATGGATTCAAAATAATCCCCTCATCTATTGACCATAAAAAAAAGGATGTGAATTTATATTATGCTTCCACCCAATCTAGTTACACTAATGCAAACATAAACCTACTCTCATGCTTTTGGTAATATCATTATCTTATTTGCATTATTAATAATGTCATTATTCATTATAGTTGTAGTGTGTTATTTGATTCATGTTATTTTTGTAGTTTCCTCAAAATCTCCCCCTAATCTTCCCAATAATAAACTCCAAATATTCAATTACAATAGAGATATTCAAGGTATCTTTAACATCAAGGTATGCATTTATCAATGTTTTTTACAATATAATTATAAAATGTTAACTTTATTCTTATTCAATATTTATTTGATCTCTTTTTCAATTTTTATCGACACCTTCTCAAAGGCAACATTTTCCACCACTACTAGCCTACAAAATTATAACCAGGGTAAAATGTTTATCATTTCTAGCCCTAAGAAGTGACACTATGCATTTGAAAATGTCAAAGTTTCTAAACCTTTCTCTTGGTGTTGTCCTTATCTTAAGAACCACTATTTTAAAACAAAAATATCTTGATGATACATTTTTAGGGATGGAGAGTAGGGATCATCAAAGATCATAGTTAAGGGGCTAGATGGTAGTTATCAATAGTTTTTGATACCTAGATATTTTTGGTCTAGCTTACCCCCTCACCCTCTCAATCCTGAGATTCCTAAAATAGATGATAGGCTTACTAATTTTCCTTTAGATAATATATTTGTAGATAACACCATCACATATGTAAAATAAATTATTCTTGTTGAAATTGATTATTTTAGAATATGAAAGGTAAGGGACAAAGTTTTGATTTAAGAAATAAATTCACATTTTCGCAATCACACCCAACATAAACAATTATTCAAATTGGTTAAAAATCAACCATTAAAAATTGATGTTTTGTTAAATCAGGTTGTTTTTTAAGCAATAATTGCTAGTAATGATTATTATTGACCATTTTTTGCCCAACAGGCCAAAAATCGGTCCCCTCCTATCCCTGTTATTAGAGGCCATTTCATTTTTTTGATTTTGTATGAATCTATGAATATCTATGGACTCTACAGGATTTCTACGGACTCTGCAAGATTTCTACAGACTCTACAGGTCTAAATCTATGGAATCTGCAAGTTTTGGATTTCTATAGACTCTGTAGGTTAGTCCTTTAGTGCTTGAAGAATTAGTTCAAAGAGTTCAAGGTTTTACAAAGCTTCTTCAGGCTCTAGTCTGAATAAAATCACAAGAAAAGTCAGCATCTTTGAACCATTGAACCCGTTTAATCAGTGCAAGTTCAATGCTTCGTTCAATTGGTTCAAGTTCAATGCATTCAATTTAATGGTCTAGTTTAATTAATAGGTTAAATGAGAAGTTCAATGGAAGGGTTCAAAGGTCCATCGGTGTGCTCAATTGAACCATTGAACTGTTGAACCAAATTTGGGTTCAATGACTTGGTTCAACAGGCCAATTCAATGCCTGGTTCAAGGGTATGCCCTTGAACCGAAGGGCAGTCATAGTCAAATGGCCTTTTCAAAGGGCTAACACTTCAAGGAATTTTTAAATTTTTGTTCATGGTTCATTTCAATTCAAAGGTTCATCAACTTTTGTTCACTCCCCATCAGTGTGCAATGGTTGAACTTTAAACCGTTGAACCAAATTTGGTTCAACGGGTTCAGTTCAAGGGTCTTCCCCAAGCCGAAGGGGATATTCAAGTCTAAAGCACCCTTTTGGAGGGTGGGCACTTCTTAATCCAAAAGATTTGGGTGCACCTCAAAGTATCAAAGGGAAGAAAAGGGAAAGAATTTTTGCATACAATTTGTCTGCAGAAATGCACAGCCAAAATGCAAAGTCAAATCGAAAGAATTTTTGTAGACATTTTGTCTGTGGAAAATACAACAAAGCCACATAGACCCAGGGAAATAGACATGGGGAGATTTTTCATGGATAATTTACCCACGTGAGCTCGAGAGGACTTAACCAAGGCATCAAATCCATAGGTGCCCAAGGAGATGCCACGTGGACCCGATGACGGCCGTGAGGCCATCAAATTTAAAGGAATGGAATAGCCATTGATATTCAAAGTATGATGGCCATAGAAATGTCAATTTTATCAAGATGGAGTAGCGTTGGGTTTTAATCTAGAAGAGCACTAAATGGAAAATAGAGAAGGAACTAGAATGTAGCGACCCGCCAGTATGTTTGCCCAAGGAGCCAAGTGACTAGAAAAGACAAATTTCAAGTGACAAGGCAGGGAGCAGTCAAGCAGTCCAAGTGGCATAAATAGGGTAATTTATTGCTTGATGGTGTGAATGACAAATGAGCAGAGTGACAGGCAGGTTATGAGTGAATAGTTAAGTCTGACTGGTGCAAATTGGAGAAGCATCTTTGGCAAGTGAGATAGTGCCAAAAAATTGATCATTTGGAATGATAGCGGCCAGCAGTGCAACTGCTTTCTCTATTTTGCATTAAATTGGAAGACAAACTATGTAAGTCATCCAAGTAGGAAATGTAAGTCTCAAATAGGCAAAATGAATAGTCCATTTAATTCCTTGAGTGACTTGTTCTCTTCATGAAGGGACATGTATGCCACTTGTAAAAGAAGGAGTGCCAAATGGGCCTCTTTGCTTCTCATATATATGGTGGACTTGTTCATTTTGTAAGGATCTTTTCAAAAAAATTACAAGGCATAACCCTACTAAAATTTCTACCTGAATCTATAAACACAATTTTACTTCTTCTTGGATAGATATCCTATGTATGTCCCTAGTGTTGATTTGTGTTCAGTCATTGTCTTTGATGCTCTCACATGTTTAACATCAACACACCAGCTATATACAAGGCATCATATGTAGCTGATAGGAAAAGAGTTCTATTTTGGAGTGTAAAATAGAGGGGATTATCTACAGAGTGCTTCTTATAACACCTTTGGATAAAACTCCTTTTTATGTATCTTTCATTTTTTACCTCCCTGTCAAGTTTGTAGATTGCTTCTTCTGTCAAGGGTGTAGCGTATAAGTGTGTTTTCTCTACTTTTGAGAGTGGGTGTGAAAGGGTCATATTGTTTTGGTGTATCATCTCCTTAGAGTAGGTTGTTTGTTTTCTACCTCTTCCTCCCTTTCCCCCCCCCCCTAATTTATCTATATACCTATATATCTATATTTTGCACTGCCTGAAATAAACAATGATACATCAAAGGGAGCTAGCCCTTAATTAGAGACTCTCATCTCCTAATTCACCATTCCACAGTTGAGAGAGGAGTTTCCATGTTGTGAGGAGAAGGCAGGAACTAGTTTCCTTGCCATTGGGTGCAATTTTCCTGCATCAACAATTTTGGCACACCCAGTGGGACCTTCAGTTTGATCATTTAGTGAAGTTTAGGATTGATGTTGGTCCTGATATAGCCATTTTAAGTCTTCCAGCATCTGGTGACTCCACTGGTAAGAGCTTCAGTTCTATATTTTCAAAACTAGTTTCTTAATCTTTTATGCCTAAGGTCACCACAAGGTCTACTTCAAGAGGGGTCCCTTTTGATTTCGTTGAGTTACATTTGAACTCTGCTAAAAGACTATGATTTGAAAGGACCCATCCTTATCCATCAATCAATCCTCCCAGGCCTATTGTAAGAGTCACATACACAGCTCAACCCCAGTTACAACTAATGCCAACCATGGCACTACCTTTTGAGGCATTTCATGGTGAGAGCCCCTTAAATATTCCATGCTATGATCCAATTCCAAGAACATCTCTAAAGAATGTGCATTCTTTAGATGGAGTGGGACCTATTACAACCATTGAGCATATTAATAATATTTCCAACCTTTGCAATATTCATAATATAACAGAAGAAAATATTACCATCAGACTGCTAGCACTGTCTCTTAAAGGCAAGGCTCTTGATTGGTACAGGACCTTGCTTGTGAATTTCATACATTCCTAGAATGAATTGGGCACTCAGTTAACTGATCATTTTGGGAAAAAGGGTGATGGCCTCTCTCTTGCTGAGTAGCTAATGACCATAAAGAGAGCTCTACATGAGCATATGCAGGACTTCAACACACACTTTCAAAAGACTTGGGATATAATTCCCATCCTGGTCAGGCAAACTCCCAGTTACGCTTTATTTTACTATTTAAAGATGTTAAACAGTGATATTGTTGTGATGATCCAATCTATGGGAGGACATATACTGCCAGTTGCTTATGACATTGCCATAGCAGCCAAAAATTGCTTGGTTCAAGCTAGGAAAATCACCCCTAGGCCTCACATGCCACTTTTCCTAGAATCACTGCCCCTAATCCAAGCTATTGCTCCCATAATTGTTCCCTTGCCTATCATTGAGAAACTAACTGCTACTCCATCAAATGAATTAAGTGAAGTTAAAAGCCTATTGCAAAACATGTCAAAGGAACTTATTACCCTTAAAAGGTAGCAAGCTCAAAGGAATAGGCTGAACCAAGGATATCAACAATATGGCCAGGCCCCTAGACCCACCTTTCAAAATTATAACCAAAATTAGGGGCAGCTCACTATAACAAGGCCATTTCAAAACTACAACGTTGGTTCCTCTTCATCATCTAAGGCCATGGTGCCTGTTTAGAACAATTTAATACAAGAGCAGTCAAGCTGTTCAACCATAGGATATGGTCAAGAATAGGCCATCTATACAAATGAGGTGATGAACTATTTTTATAATGTAGACAACCAAACAACCACTCAATCTCAAGCCTTTGAGCCTTCAATGTAGTCTAGCATGAGTAACAATCAGGCTCAACTTGATTCTACCCTAATGAATCATTTGGAAGAAGATTTTTATTCAGTAAATTATGTGGGTGCTATAGACAATCAAGATGATTGTGTTGTAGCCAACATGAGGTTTAAGAGAAGGGCAATGGGAGAAGCCTAGGATACCACTGAGGCATCAGTAACACCTCCTCCATCACACTCTAATGCAAAGGCCCCAAATTTTAGGCAGTCATCTATACCTTTAGCCCCTCAGCCTACATTTCAACCTGGAATCAACCCCAAAGAAAACTTAAGGTGTGGTTGTCCTCAAATCAATATAGTGGATCAGATGAAGAAGCTAAATATGAATATCTCTTTATGGGATGAGTTATCTCTTCCATGCCAGAAGGACATGTTAAAAAGCGAATTGAATGAGCTAGATTGTTAAGCTATCCCAGCCAGCACTGATAATGTCTTGATGACAAATGGATAGCCTTCCACATCAAGACACGTGAAGAAAGAAGAGAAGACTCCTCATTTCTATGTATCCTTGGTCATTAGGGACTTCTTGGTGCATAATTGCATAATTGACAGTAGGGCTAGCACCTCAGTGATGCCCAAGTGCATTGCTGATAAGATAGGATTGAAGTATCAAGAAATGAAAAAAGAAGTCCTACAGCTAGATGGGACACCTGCAAAAATAGTTGGTATTATGAAGGGTTTAAGCTTGACATTGCATGCTTTCCCAACTTTCTCAATTCCGCATGATATAATGGTAGCAGATGTTCCTCTGTATTTTGCAATTTGCTTGTCCAAGGACTTCATGTCAAAGATAGGTGGCTATCTAGTAGTGAATTGGTCATATCTAGTTTTTAGAACCAAGTATGGGACCAAAGAGAAAATTGAGTCTAAACCACTCTACAAAGACCATCCAGAACCATATTCACCTAAGGTAGCAAATGTCAGTTACACCATCATCGACCCAAAAGAGTCTCAGATGGACCAATCTCCATCCTCTGCTCTTGAAGGAGTCACAGAATTACTCTTGGATGAGTGGGGAAATGATAACTTTGACCATGATCCATATAAATTTATTGAGGAGGTAGACCTTGGAGTCTATTGCATGCACGAAGAAGGTGCCTTCATGCCAAATTTAATGAAGGAAAGTGGAGAAGACCTTGGCCTGTGGCAGCTATTTTTTGATGGTTCCAAGAGTAAAATAGGCACTGGAGGTGGGGCGATGTTGGTTTCCCCTTTGAAGGAAAGGTACTTTTTAGCTTTCTGTTTCTAATTATCTTGCATGAGTAATGTTGCAGAATATGAGTCTTTGATCCATGGCCTTGAATGGGCAAGAAAAAAAGGGATTAGGGAGTTGTAAGTCCTGGGAGATAGTAAACTAATTATAAATCAAGTAAGAGGCCTAAATCTGACCAAGAACCCCTTGCTGAAGTCTTACAAGCATAGAGTTTGGGACTTGGTGGAGGATTTTCTTGCTTTTAACATTGCCTCTATTCCCAGGGAGCAGAACAAATAGGCTGATAGGCTGGCAGCAATTGGTGCCCAATTTGACATTTCAAAGGAAATAAGTCAAGACTATGGTTCATGCCACTTGAAAGTGGTGGTTTAGCCTTTAATCCCAGACAATGTTGTAAATTGGTAGGTCTTCAAAAGTGACTAGAAAATAGCCTTCTTCCTACAAGCAGAGGCCAAGTTCGCAACATACAACCAGGCAAAATTACATTAGTAATATGGCAATCCTATTATTTAGTTAAAGAACAATAAACTCCCCAAAATTCTGGTCATGCTCGAAAGCATTTTCAATAGAGATGACCAGTTAAGAAATGACAAGGTGTGCATTACTACCAAAGAAAAAAATTACAAAAGGGTAAAAATCTTCAAGGGTAAGCTTCTGGCACTTGGCAAGGTCTACACATTTTAGGAGAGGTGCGCTTTCATTCTGCTATGTTAAGAATTCATTGATGTGTTTACATGGGATTACAATGACTTGAAGGGCTTCGACCCAAGGCTTGCCTAGCACACCATTAAATTGGAAGAAGGCACCAGGCTAGAAACACAAAAGCAAAGGCCTATCAATCCTACAATTGAGCCCCTCATGCAAAGGGAATTGGCTAAATTGATTGAGTCTAAAATTATATTTCTAATCAAACATTCCTCATGGTTGGCCAACCTTGTTCCTATCAAAAAGAGAAATGGGGAGATCAGGTTGTGTGTCAACTTCAGAGACCTTAATAAAGTCTCTTTAAAGGATCATTACCCCCTTCCAAGCATGGAGTGAATCCTCTAGAAGGTAACTGGTAGTGAGCATTTCTCCCTCCTAAATGGTTATTCAGGGTACAATCAGATTCTAGTGTAAGGTTGTGACCAGCACAAAATAACCTTCACCATAAAATGGGGAATGTTTGCCTACAAGAAGATGCCATTCAGGCTATCCAATGCTGGTGCTACCTTCCAGCGAGCCATGGACATGGATTTTAGTGGCTTGATAAATAATAACATGTTGGTATACCTTGATGATGTAATGATATTCTCCAAGAAAGCAAGCTAGCACATGGGACACCTCAGGCAAATTTTTGAAAGGTGCAAGGAATTTGGCATCTCTCTTAATCCAAAGAAGTGTGTGTTTATTGTTCATGAGGGGAAACTCCTTAGCCACATTACATCCAAGGAGGGTTTGTCTATTGACCCTGAGAGAGTTTGCTCTATACTGGAGATGTCCCTACCAAAACACAAGAGAAGTTTGTAGAGTTTCTTTGGCAGGATTAATTTCATTCGGAGATTCATTTCAAATTTTGTAGAGATAGTCAAGCCACTCACCCCTATGATGAAGAAAGGTGAGGTTTTCAAATGGATAGCTGAGAGGAAACATAGCTTTGAGGCCATCAAGCAGGCCATAACTTGGGCTCCCACTTTGATCAGCCCAGACTTCAGCAAAGACTTCAACCTCTATACCTTTAGCAATGACGAAGTGATATCCACCATGCTTACCCAAGCTAACAGTGATGACCTTGAGTAGCCACTTGCTTTCTTCAGCCAAGAGTTAGAGGACTTCAAAGTTAGGTACATGTATGTAGAAAAGCAAGTCATCATAGTGGTGTAGAGCCTGAAGAAATTTAGGCATATGTTGTCTAACAGTAGGATCCACCTTATGGTCCCACATCTGAGTGTCAATGATTTCTTGACCCATCGAGATTTAAATGAAAAGAGGGTAGGGTGGATTACCAAAGTGATGGAGTACAACATAGATATCAAGATCACCAAGCTGGTGAGGGGAAGAGGCCTATGTTAATAGCTGGCTGCAAACTTAAGGCAAGAAAGGAGAGACAACTTGTTAATCCATGATGTAGCCATAGCAAAAGAACCAATTGTCATAAAGGATTGGATGCTGGACATGAAGTGTTTCCTTCTCATGGGTGAATGTCCATAGGGTCTTGATAAGACTGGGAGAAGGTATTTTAAACTCCAGTCCCTTCCTTATGTTTTGGTTGATGAAGTATTGTTTAGGAGGGACTTCTCTAGGGTCCTCCTAAGGTGCATTGACCCAAACTAGGCTGATAAGGTATTGGCTGAGTTCCATGATGGGCCAGCAGGCAGTCACTTTGCCCCTAGAGCTACAACAACAAAGATAATGAGAGTT
This sequence comes from Torreya grandis, assembly GCA_037957365.1. Classification (NCBI taxonomy): domain Eukaryota; kingdom Viridiplantae; phylum Streptophyta; class Pinopsida; order Cupressales; family Taxaceae; genus Torreya; species Torreya grandis. The sequence goes on from JARHVA010002018.1 coordinate 241,089, forward strand.
GGCTATTTTTGGCCTACTCTTTTCAAAGACACCCATGTCTGGGTAAGAAAGTGCTAGAAGTGTGCACTTTTTGATCGGAAATAGTGATTGGCTGCCATGCCTCTACAACCCATTCAAGTTGAGCAACCATTCATGCAGTGGGGCTGGGACTTCATAGGGATGATCAACCCCCCTCCAGTGTTGGGCACAAATGGGTCATGTCTACTATAGATTATTTCACCAAGTGGGTAGAGGTCATCGCTCTGAAAGAGGCAAACAAAAGTGTAGTCTTAGAGTTCTATGAGGACCTGGTAACAAGATTTGGGGTCCCAGCCACCATAATCTCAGATAACGCTTTGGCTTTTTTGGGGACCAGAACAAGTGAATGGGCACTGAAGTATGGCATATACCTCAGCACTTCATCAAATTATTATCTATAGGGGAATGGACTGGTTGAGTCCACCAACAAAAATTTGATCAGAATCATAAAGAGAATTATGGAAGAAAATCAGAGAACTTGGCATGCCAAGCTAAAGATAGCTCTATGGGCTGACCGAATTACTCCAAAAATAGCAATCAAAAATTCTCCATATATGCTCATGTATGGAAGGGAAGCTAGGCTTCCCATCTCACTTGAATTGCCAATGTTGGATCTCTCCCACCAATTACAATTTGAAGAAGGAAATGGCCTGGAGGTCAGGTTGTGTGAGCTGATGGAACTCCAAGAGGTAAGAGATCAGGCTATGGCTTCCATGACTAGTCACCAATAGCATGTAAAGAGGTGCTTTGACAATAAATTTTTGCTAAAAGATTTCATTGAAGGAGACATCATCTTAAAGTGGGATGAAGATCGAGCTAAGCCTAGAAAACATGCAAAATTCGACACCCTATGGAGTGGTCCTTACATGATCACTCAGTGCAAGCAGAATAATGCGTTCCAACTTTCCAGGTTGGATGGTGAAGAACTACGTATCCCAATTAATGGGATACATCTGAAACACTACCACTAAATTTTTTTGGGTTTGCTTGTACATATTCTCCTTTTGTTTTCTTTCCCTATTTCCCCTAAGTGTTGTTTCACAAGTTGTAGTTTTCTTATCCTTGCGTGTGTTTTCTTTTCCTTGGAGGTGGATCTACGCTTTTTGGTTCTAAGTTATAATAGAGCCGTTACTAGTTCTCAAAGTTACTACTAACTCCATGCCCAATGGATTTTCAAGGCAGCTAGATTCTAAGCATCACAAGCATGCTTCCCTTGTGAGTCACCAATTTGTTGACCATTTTTTGCCCAACAGGCCAAAAATTGGTCCCCTCCTATCCCTGCTATTCAAGGCCATTTCATTTTTTTGATTTTGCATGAATCTATGAATATCTACAGACTCTATAGGATTTCTACAGACTCTACAAGATTTGTACAGACTCTGTAGGTCTATATCTATGGACTCTATAGGTTAATCCTTTGACATGTGAATAATTAGTTCAAAGAGTTTGGGGTTTTACAAAGCTTCTTCGAGCTCTGGTCTAAAGAAAATCACAAGAAAAGTTGTCATCTTTAAACCATTGAACCCGTTCAATCGGTTCAAGTTCAACGCTTCATTCAATTGGTTCAAGTTCAATGCGTTCGGTTCAATGGTCCAGTTAAATGAAAAGGTTCAACGAGAAGTTCAATGGAAGGGTTCAAAGGTCCATTGGCATGCTTGGTTGAACCATTGTACCGTTGAACTAAATTTGGGTTCAACAGCTTGGTTCAACAGGCCAGTTCAACGCATGGTTCAAGGGTATGCCCTTGAACCAAAGGGCAGTCATAGTCAAATGGCCTTTTTAGAGGGCTGACACTTCAAGGACTTTTCAAATTTTTGGGCATGGTTCATTTCAATTCAAAGGTTCATCGGCTTTTGTTCACTCCCCATCGGCATGCAATGGTTGAAATTTGAACCGTTGAACCAAATTTTGGTTCAATGGGTTCGGTTCAAGGGTCTGCCCCAAGTTGAAGGGGATCTTCAAGTCCAAAGCACCCTTTCAGAGGGTGGTCACTTCATATTCAAAAAGATTTGGGTGTGCCTCAAAGTAGCAAAGGGAAGAAAAGGGAAAGAATTTCTATGGACAATTTGTTTACGGAAATGCACAGCCAAAATGCAAATTCAAAGTGGAAGAATTTCTGCAGACATTTTGTCTACAAAAAATACAGTGAAGCCACATAAACCTAGGGAAATAGACCCAGGGAAATAGTCCATGGACAATTTACCCATGGGAGCCTGGGAGGACTTAACCAAGGCAAAAAAGCCATAAGTGCCTGAGAAGATGCCACATGGATCCGATGATGGCCGTGAGGCCATCAAATTTAAAGGAATGGAATAGTCATTGATATTCAAAGTATGACAGCCACAGAAACGTAAATTTTAGCAAGATGGAGTAGCCATTGGGTTTTAATATGGAAGAGTGCTAAATGGAAAAGAGAGAAGGATCTAGAATGTAGCGACCTACTAGTATGTTCACCCAAGGAGCCAAGTGACTAGAAAAGACAAATTTCAAGTAACAAGGCAGGGAGCAGTCAAGCAGTCCAAGTGGCATAAATAGTGTAATTTATTTCTTGATGGTGTGAATGACAAATGAGTAGAGCGACAAGCAGGTGATGAGTGAGCAGTTAAGTCTGACTGGTGCAAATTGGAGAAGCATCTTTGGCAGGTGAGATAGTGCTAGCAAATTGATCATTTGGAATGATAGCGGCCAGCAGTGCAACCACTTTCTCTATTTCACATTAAATTGGAAGGCAAACCATGTAAGTCATCCAAGCAGGAAATGTAAGTCTTGAATAGGCAAAATGAACAGTCCATTTAATTCCTTGAGTGACTTGTTCTCTTCATGAAGGGGCACGTATGCCACTTGTAAAAGAAGGAACACCAAATAGGCCTCTTTATCTCTCATATATATGGTGGACTTGTTCATTTTATAAGGATCTTTTCACAAATTATACAAGGCACAACCCTACTAAAATTTCTACATGAATCTATAAACACAGTTTTACCTCTTCTTAGATAGATATCCTGTGTATGTCCTGAGTGTTGATTTGTGTTTAGTCATTGTCTTTGATGCTCTCACAGGTTTAACATCAACACACTAGCTATCTACAAGGCATCATCTATAGCTGATAGGAGAAGATTTCTATTTTGGAGTGCAAAATAGAGGGGATTATCTACAGAGTGCTTCTTATAACACCTTTGGATAAACCTCCTTTTTATGTATCTTTCATTTTTTACCTCCCTGTCAAGTTTGTAGATTGCTTCTTCTATCAACGATGCAGCATATAAGTGTGTTTTCTCTAATTTTGAGAGTGGGTGTGAAAAGGTCATATTGTTTTGGTGTATCACCTCCTTAGAGTAGGTTGTTTATTTTCTGTCTCTTCCTCCCTTTCCCCCCCCGCAATTTATCTATATACCTATATATCTATATTTTGCACTACCTGAAACAAATAGTGATACATCAAAGGGAGCTAGCCCTTAACTAGAGACTCTCCTCTCCTGCTTCACCATCCCACAAGTGAGAGAGGAGTTTCCATGTTGCGAGGAGAAGGAAAGAACTAGTTTACTTGCCATTGGGTGCAATTTTCCTGTGTCAATAGTTCTGGGACGCTTGGTGGGACCTTTAGTTTGATAATTTAGTGAAGTTCAGGATTGATGCTAGTCCTGATACAGCCATTTTAAGTCTTCCAGCATCTGGCGACTCCACTGGTAAGAGCTTCAGTTCTATATTTTCAAAACTAGTTTCTTAATCTTTTATGCCTAAGGTCACCACAAGGTCTACTTCAAGAGGGGTCCCTTTTGATTTCATTGAGTTACCTTTGAACTCTGCTAAAAGAATATGATTTGAAAGGACCCATCCTTATCCAGCAATCAATCCTCCTAGGCGTGTTGTAAGAGTCACATATGCAGCTCAACCCCAGTTACAGCCGATCCCAGCCATGGCACTACCTTTTGCAGTGTTTCGTGGTGACAGACTCTTAAATCTCCCATGTTATGATCTAATTCCATGAACAACTCTAAAGAATGTGCCTTCTTTTAATGGAGTGGGACCTATTATAGCCATTGAGCATATTAATAATATTGCCAACCTTTGCAATATTCATAATATAACAGAAGAAAATATTGCCATCAGACTGCTGGCACTATCTCTTAAAGGGAAGGCTCTTGATTGGTATGGGACCTTGCCTGTGAATTCCATACATTCTTGGAATGAATTGGGCACTCAGTTAACTAATCATTTTGGGGAAAAGGGTGATGGCCTCTCTCTTGCTGAGCAGCTGACGACCATAAAGAGAGCTCTGCACGAGCATATGTAAGACTTCAACACACATTTTCAAAAGACTTGGGATAGAATTCCCATCCTAGTCAGGCCAACTCCTAGCTATGCTTTCTTATACTATTTAAAGTTGTTAAACAGTGATATTGTTGTGATGATCCAATCTATGGGAGGACATATACTGCCAGGTACTTATGACATTGCCATAGCAGCTAAAAATTGCTTGGTTCAAGCTGAGAAAATTGTCCCTAGGTCTCACTTGCCACTTTTCCCAAAATCACTGCCCCTGATCCAGGTTGTTACTCCCATAATTGCTCCCTTGCCTATCATTGAGAAACTAGTTGCTACTCTATCAAATGAATTAAGTGTAGTTAAAAGCCTATTGCAAAACATGTCAAATGAACTTGTTGCCCTTAAAAGGTAGCAAGCTCAAAGCAATAGGCTGAACCAAGGATATCAACAATATGGCCAAGCCCCTAGACCCCCCTTTCAAAATTATAACCAAAATTAGGGGCAGCTCACTACAACTAGGCCATTTCAAAACTACAACATTGGTTCCTCTTCATCATCTAAGGCCATGGTGCCTATTTAGAACAATTTAGTACAAGAGCAGTCAAGCTATTCATCCATGGGATATGGTCAAGAATTAGCCATCTATACAAATGAGGTGATGAACTATTTTCAAAATGTAGACAACCAAACATTCGCTCAATCTCAGGCCTTTGAGCCTTCAATGCAACCCAGTATGAGTAAAAATCAGGCTCAGCCTGATTCTACCCTAATGAATCATTTGGAAGAATATTTTTATTCAGTAAATTATGTGGGCATTGTAGACAATCAGGCTGATTGTGTTGTAGCCAACATGAGGTTTAAGACAAGGGCAATGGGAGAAGCCCAGGCTACCACTCAGGCATTAGCAACACCTCCTCCATCACACTCCAATGTAAAGGCCCCAAATTTCAGGCAGTTGTCTATACCTTTAGCCCCTTAGCCTACAGTTTAGCTTGGAATCAACCCCAAAGAAAACTTAAGGTGTGGCAATCCTCAAATCAATATAGTGGATTAGATGAAGAAGATAAATATGAATATCTCTTTATGGGATGCGTTGTCTCTTCCAGGCCAGAAGGATGTGTTAAAAAGGGAATTGAATGAGCTGGATTGTCAAGCTATTCCAGCCAGCACTAATAATGTCTTGATGATAAATGGATAGCCTTCCACTTCAGGACAGGTGAAGAAGGAAGATAAGACTCCTCCTTTCTACGTATCCTTGGTGCACAAATCCATAATTGACAGCGAGGCTAGCACCTATGTGATGCCCAAGTGCATTGCTGATAAGATGGGATTGAAGTATCAAGAAATGAACAAAGGAGTCCTACAACTAGATGGGACACCTGAAAAAATAGTTGGGATTGTGAAGGGTTTAAGCTTTACATTGCATGGTTGCCCAACTTTCTCAATTCCACATGATATAGTGATAGTGGATGTTCCTTTGTATTTCGCAATTTGCTTGTCCAGGGACTTCATGTCAAAGATAAGTGGCTATCTAGCAGTGAATTGGTCATATCTAGTTTTCAGAACCAAGTATGGTTGTTGAACATCAAAATCTTGTTGAGTTTTTATTTGCACTATTGCTAATAAATAACCATGCATTTATCTCTTTTAAGTGTGATGAACATGAGAAAGAATTTAAATATCAACCACATGATAGGTGGAAAATATTTAGTAATAAACTACTATAACAATATGGTACCTATGAAAAGGTTAGTTTGTAATTCTTATTGATTTTATCTTTACATAATTATAAAATTGAGTATGAATATCTAATATTTTACTTCTAATACTATCATGTGATAAATTTTACAATACTTGAATTATCATAGATAATAGTTTTTAATAAATATAAAAAAATATCACAATTGGTAATGAATTAGATTGTAATATTTGATTTTAGAAAACATACATAACTAGAACTCAAGTAGTTGAAATAATCCTTTTCCAACTTGTTATTCAAATTTGGAATTAGTATCTACACTATCAAAGGCTTTTTAAATATTTGAATTAACATCATCTCTATTGGTTTCCATATTCATGACACCTCTTCTTTTAGTTATTGAACTCCAATTTACAATTGCTCTTTCATAATGAAACCCATCCATGGTATAATGAGAAACATATATCCTCAAACAAGTCTCTAGATTTTTGTCCAATCTATTATGAAGTTTGGATTTAAAAAAATGTAATGCATTGAATACCATTTCATCTTCCACATATCCCAAATTCATTATTTGGCATAGTTCATTAATCAAAAATATTCACTATTTTTTTCCTGTAAGATGTTACCAAGGTAAAAAAATCTTCATATCCTCATAATAACACCACTTTCTATTGATTCATTTAAAAATTGATATTGATCATTCATTATAAGTTTGAAATGTGTTGACTAAGATGTCAGTAAATCCTTTTCCAAAATACCTTTAATTTCATCTCCATTTATCTCCACAAATTTGTTGAAATGCTTAATGAGACTATGTATTTATTTGACAAATAAATTACCTACTAGTTCTTCACCATTTATAATGTTGTAAAATATTGGATTCATCACTCCCAAGACTTCAAAAAAGTCTTCCCTTTTAAAAAGATATTGAATTTCACTAAACAAGCTTTCTAAAATCTTTCTTAATTTTAGTCGTCTCATAAATGAAAATATCATATAGTAATCATGTTATAAGGACTTCTTCAATTTATGTTCCTACTAAATCAACCTTACTTTTGAATATGTGCATTAGTATATCCTTTCCATTAACAATGATACAAATATGATCATTAATATTAATCTTCAAATAGCTATTAGGGACCTTAATATCTATTAAAACTTTATATCTTCCAAATACAAGGCCTTTAAAATAGTCTTGTGATAATTATAACATATCTAGAGATTGACAAACCCATTTTCTCAATCGAATGAATTCAAATATGTGTGTGTGTGTGTTTGTGTATGTATATATATAGTATGTGTGTACACACACACACACACACACACACACACACACACACACACACACACACACACACACACACACATAGAGAGAGAGAGTATATATACATACATACATACATATATAGGATGTATTTACATGTGTGAGAGAGAGAGTATATATACATACATACATATATAGTATGTATTTACGTGCGCGCGCGCACGCGCGCGCGTGTGTGTGTGTGTGTGTGTGTGTGTGTGTGTGTGTGTGTGTGTGTGTGTGTGTGTGTGTGTGTGTGTGTGTGTGTGTGTGTGTGTGTGTGTGTGTGTGTGTGTGTGTGTGTGTGTGTGTGTGTGTGTGTGTGTGTGTGTGTGTGTGTGTGTGTGTGTGTTTCATCAAATATTGCATCTCTATCAACATAAGCATAATAACACATAATATTATCAAAGTTTCTACATCTATTAAATGGTAAAACAAATATGTTATCTTGTTAACTTCCATCTGGGATTTAAACATTAAACCTATTAATGATGGATAGCATTTGAAAATTTTGAATGTTTTCTTATACATATAAATCCATCTTGTATCACCATCTTTCATATATTTTTTAATGTCAGCCACTCCAATCGTAAATTTATGAAAATCTAAATATATTTTTGGATCACTTGACATGTATACATGTAATTCATGGATAATCTCTTCCACTTTTATGAAATTGTAAAATGCCATAAAAATATTTTAATAAAGATTCTAACTATGATCCATGTAATGAATTGGAATCATATATGGGGAAACTATTGTTTACATTCAAACATAAAGACTATTTTTACTCCCTTGCATCACAAATGCACCATCGACACCAATATTGACTAATATCATAGATATAACATATTCATCCATCCCAGTTATATCCTTAAAATTGTAAATAGTTAATCTATCAAATTTTTTCACATTATAATTTTTGGTTATTTTATGTACAACTAATATATGAGGTTTCCTTCAATGTTATGAAAAGTATAAACATGAATGCAAACCCATAATGTGTTTTCAACTATTGTGACCTCATTAATTGATAGAAAGATAAACCATGCATTTTTTACTTTTTCTTTCAAATCTTCCTCAATAATGGTGAGACATTTTATAATTTCCCAATCATTTTTATTTGACCAATGAGATTATGTAATGTTATGAAATCCATTATATTGGAACAAAATATTATAATCTAAAAAATCTGATATATGTATACATTTTTTTAGAATGTGATAGATGGTAGAGAACTATATAATTTTGACATGAATATTATCTTGAGTAACTTTTCCTAACTAAGTTTTTATTGTTCCTTCTTTCTCAATGTGATTTCATAGACATTTTTGATGATCTTGACACTCTACTATGTACCTTACATGCATGCATTCTTTTGTGTGGTTCCATCTTTATGTTTTCTATGTTTGTCCATATTTTTATTTTATTGACACATATTTTTTCACAATATTTCTCAATTGTGTCCAACTTAAGTTGTATTTTATGGTGTTTTCCTAGTTTCTAATTATAATTGTACATCTATATTTTGTTGAGTATCATTTCCATTTTCTAGTTCCATTAGTTTGATGAATGGATATTTAGATACCCACATGAACTTAAAAGGCCTTCCAATTATCCATGTAGTTTTCTTATTTTGAATAAATTTCATAGTGTGGTATTCAACTAAATTTTTTGTTTGATGATTACAAATCTCATATGGTATTTGGATCTCATTAACAAGATTTTTAATTAGTTTCATCTTCCTTTGTACAAAACTTTAACTTGAATCTTTAACCAAAGTTAGTGTTTCATGAAACTTAGAAGTATGTTCTTGTACTTTCACCTCATCCAATTCATCTTATTTATAATTATCCTCCACTTGATTCATTTTATAGTCATACTCTAGAATGTCTTTGAGTTATGGCATGTCATCATCAATAATATCTTCAAATGGTGATGTGATCAATTCATTCAGTTGAAATACCATTATTCATGGGTTATAAATTTAAGAGGTTTTACCTTTGAATTACTATTGAAACTAATATGAAACTAAAAATTAAAAAAAATCATTATTTAGTATAGTACCTATATTTAATGTGGATGCCAATTATTTAGGGATTTTTTATGGCTGTCTAAAATAAAATAATAATATTTTTTATTGGTTGATTATCCCACCCCATTAACATTTCCCATAAATTCCATGTAATCAGTTGATTATAATGTAGACAATAATCCTATCAGGTGACACCAATGCTATCGGGTGACACCAATACTATCAAGTGATACCAATCTTATTAGGCAATACTAATGCTATCAAAAAACACCAATGCCAATGTGTGATAGGATGGTTGGTGGTGGACATGAATTTTGCCATGTGATAGGATTTTTGGTGGTCAACATATCTTGTGAGGAGTTACAATGTTAGGGGCATGTGATAACTATGATGGTGAGTGACACAATGAACCTTTAAATGATATCTATGTTGATATGCTTTAGAAATTTGATCCTAAAATGATTATATATTATATATAATGGTGAATAAGCTCATATTGACTTTCTACAAAGTAGAAAAATACATTTATATGTATGAAATTTATTTTAAATATTAGGTGAGCCAACCTGGAATACTAACTTATATGTGAATAATTTAGGTGAATCCAAGCTATTGACCATCCCCTAAAATCACCAAATGTCAATCTCTAAAACCAAAATATTCATGAATTAATGAAAATTTACCACTAAAATTTACCCATTAATACTTTCCTAGGAAGGGGATTTATTTTTCCTTATTCTTGAACACATGATTAACTTGAATAGGTTATATAATTAGTTGTCTTGGAATAAACTTTTATTTTTATAGTGGGTGTTCATATTGAACCCCTAAAATTATGATTATCATGTAGGAATTAATATACTTGAATAAGGTAAATGCATAAAAATTATGAATCCAAGGTCATCCCAATAACATATCAAATACTCTCATATTTCATATAACAAAAACCTTGGTGTTTACATGTGTTAGCCCAACCTGTAAACACAAATCAATCTCATCAAAAACCTCTTATTTTTTTTGATCTAATACTTTGACCATCTTGGTTGAAGTTTATAAATCATCATTTTTTTATCCCAAATATGTGAATAATTTCATGGTACATACATTCTCATAGAACCATTATCAACCATAACATTACATATAGGATGATGATTGATATGTGTTTTAATAAACAATGAGTGGAGATATTAATCATTATCCATAATTTCATTATAAAAAAATTTAATAGAATATATCTAAACCATAGGATGTATCTCTCATGTATGTGTGCAAATGCTCCCATCTAATGGGTGCCTATAATGTGGTGGAGGATGAAATGTATTATATTCCATTTTTAGTTCTACTACTTCCTTCTAATTATCTTGTAATGGATTTTTGAGTATATTTTTGTTTTGATGGTCACCATGTTGTGATCACGAATCCTTTGGTAAATCATAAAATGTGATTTTTTGAATATAAATGATTTCTTGTATCTTTTTATTCAAATTTAGCATCTATCTTTAGAATGCTCAAGTGATAGTCAAAATAAGCATTTGCATCATATCCTTTTGGTAGATTTAAACTCATCAAGATCTAACGGAGGAGGGAGAGATATGAGATAACACTCCACTAGATTATTTAGGATTGAAAATGAAGAATCATGTAATCATGTAAATTGTCTCTAAGGTGCATTATATAATATGAGTCAATTACATTACTGTGACACCATATTCAAAATTATTTTTGTTTCCTTATTAGCCTCTAGAGGTTTTACCTTATATCTTGGTTTGATATTAAACTTGGTATGTAATGTATTCGTTGTGTTTTCTACATACTTAATCTTGTTTAGTGAAATAGGTTTCATTTCTCAATATTGAACAATATGGCATAAGTCATCAAAAGATTTAGACTTTTTAAATATAATACACTCATGTAGTGGGGCAAGAAAAATTTACTAAAGATATTTGGAATATTTTTATCTACCATTGGATTTGTGATTTTGGACAACATTTTCATGTACCTAAAAAAATATCAAATGATGGGATCATTGGTTCCATGCTTAATCTTTGAAATTTTTGTATATGATATATTTTCAATAATGTTGATAGAGAAAAGTGATAGGAATTGGTCTGCTAAATGTGTGAATGTTTTCAATGATCATATTGGGAGGTCATGGAACTATATTAAAGCATATTATTTTATGAATCTTTGAAATTATTTTGTAAAAATTTTATCATTGAAATCATAATCAAGGCATGTGACATAGAAAGATTTTAAATGTTATTCAAGACCACCCTTGCCATCATAAATTATCAAGTTGGGTGCTAAAAACTAGTTAGAAAAGGGTGAAAATATATCTTAGGTGCAAGAGGATTATGTAATACATCTTGTATCAATAACATGAGTAGACTTTAAAGCATTTTGCTCAATATTAGCAACCTTAGCTTCCAAAGTTTAAATAAATTAGAGAATAGTTTGCATAGTTAGTCCATTGGGATTAATATTTAATATTTTGGAAGTCACCAAATGGTTATAAACATTCCTTATGTTGGTGTAGGCATTTAATCTAATACTTGAGTTGAAGTATTGTTTGTTTTCATGGATGGTGTAGGAATAATTGTTTGATATTTAGAAAATAATGGCCTAAAAACATATCTTATGACCCCACTAGATGTTGGAATCAATCATGTGATCAAGGGGAAGGATAATGGAATTGAATCAATTGTATTATTATTTAAAGATTAATTTTTACTAAATGTAAATGTATTAACCTTAGCATGTTTACTTATTTCATGTCATGTGGCATATAAAAATTAATCAATTCATTATTGAATTGTATTTGGATGATGAATTAATGCTACCTTATATTTAGTTTCAAAATGATATTTTTTATTAACATTTTCCATTTCTTATAAATGAAAAAAACAAATATTCCAATAGTAATGGAAAGAGTCAGGTCTAAAAATTAATCATATAAATCTATAATTTATAATGTTGAAAACCCTAGGGAAACCTAGAGTTTGCATAAGAAAACTCAAACATTAGGTTCACCAAATTTTTAACCTTTTTTTGGAAATATTTAAAGGAGAATAGCCTAATAAAAAGAATCCTAAGCTATTACAAAATTGGGATAATTAAATAATTTAGATTCACAATATTTTGATACAGTGTTCAATTATGAAAATATGCTAAATATAAAAGTACAATTCCAAAAAGTAATTTAAATGATTAAACATGAATAAAACATAATACTTATCTATTTCAGTAATGAATAGATGATCTAGGAAATGCATGTCAAAATAAGGAAGGGTGATGCTATACATGGATTCATCAAATTTTAAATATTAATTTATTGACCTCTTGGATACTATCATTAGAATTTTAACACTAGAATTGATGATTCTATGCTAGTTATGATGCTTTTCTCCTCAATTAAGTAAAATTTATTTTCTATAAATTCCACATGTTCCTATTAGGTTTCATTATCGACTTGTAGATTTTATGTCTAGATCATGCACACAGGTTCTAGATATTAGTGTGTAGCTCAAAACTAGAGGTCCTCTAATTAGGGTACTCCACATTAAAAAACAGGAGTTATTGGGATTTAATGAAGTCAAGCTAATCTCAAATACCCTTATATCATTAATTTTTATTTATATATCCAATACTCCAAAGAGGGCCTCAAACTAATGTAGTTCTCCCCTTATGTGGGTTAGTGTGTGAACAATTTTACAATATGGTTTATGTGAGTGCATGTAGTGATATATCTTGTAGCTTGAAAAATATTTCTCATGGATTCTATTTGAATGCTTCAAAACTATAAGAATACTCCTATGACTATTTTGGAAATAGGGAAGAATAGGTAAGGTTTTCAAACTTGAGAGGTGATTTTGCTTGGTATAAGATAGATGTGTGCTTGATTTATACTTTATTATAATGAATGGTATTTGAATTATATTTATACCAAAACTTTTGAAATGATCTCATGGTAGGTTTAAAATAATAATATATATCAACCCATACATATTGAAATATTTTAAAATTTGAACATTTATAAGGTCTAGAAACTAGCATCAAACTTGGGACACTAGTGTCAATGTTGGTGTCTTGGTTTTGATGGTAGTGTGTGGGAGAATAATTTTTTTTTGAATGTATATAACTATTACAATAGGATATGAATCAGGTTTTAAGTATACTATTGGCTAAGTATAATTGGATACTCATAATATCAAGGTCAAACTATATGATAAGCATTTAGGCATAGTTAAATGGTGAATGTGAACCTTTTAGTAGTAAAAAAGGTCATGAATTGAAGGGTTGAGCCATGATAGATAGTAGTCAAGTGTATAATACTAGTTTATCATATAAAATATAGATTTAGCATCTACATGACCTTAGATTAATTCTAGCACTAAAGATATTTTCTTGTTACCTTAGATCATTATAACACATAAGATAATTATTTCAACCTCAAATTGAAATTTTCTTGATTTAATCAAAACAAACATCTTTCACTTATCATTTTTCATTTATTTTTTATTATTTTAAAAATAGTTTTTTGATAGTTTTCAAGTTACTTAGTGACTATCTTGAACAATTATATGGTATTTTATTATATACATCATGGCTTGAGAGGTTCACCCAGTACTCATATCCATAATACAACACTAAACATGAATTTTAGTTTCCATGTGTTTCATAGTATATAAGAAATGCCTATGGTCCCTTGTTTATACCAATAGGAAGCTTGTTTTATATGTCTAATTTGAGATGCTCCTAAATGGAGGGTATTGCCTAGGGAAGTTACTCTTACCATACTCTCAAAATTTGGGTTAATGGACTATAGGCATGGTTATACCTCTATATTTAGTGATATAAAACATTGGGCCAACACTAATAAATGAAGAATCAAGTATATTTTAGAGTCTATAAATCATTCAAACCCTTACCTAGATCACCATCATACCTTGATTTTTTCAAATCTTGTATTCATAATGGTTATAATTTATTGATTCACATTGTACTATATTCATAGTTATTATCATTACAAGTTCATTTTGAGATTAAAAAAGGAAAATTTAAATCCTAGACACCCCAAATATAAGGAGGAATAATGTTAAGCTTATGTTAAATCCTTGAAATTTAGCCCTTGGAATTGGTAGAAGAAAAGGAGGCAAAAATGGACATTATTGACCTCCTCATGGACCATGGGAATAAACTAAAAGATTTTAAGGAAAAAATACAAGACTTGGGTCATTTAATGGTTAATTATATGGATTATTACAATGAATTGAATGCCAAAAATTGACAAGCTAAAAATGGCCTTAGACATCTTTAGATTTGAGGGTGGTAGAAAACAAGCTGAAGATGTAGAAGCCACACACCTCATGAAGGAAAAGGAAGAAGGCACAAATAAACCTATGCCTATTAAAACCCCTTCCAAGAGCAACATAAAAATTAATAATATCAAAGGAACTAATAAGATTAAAAAATATAATATGAACCCCAAAGACAAGCATGTCATGAACTCTCTGAAGAAAGGTGAGAACAACTATGTTGAAGGCCTTATAAAATATAGTAGAATCATAACTATGAAAGACAAGATACATGAACAAAAAGGAAGTGTTTAATTAACAAAACTTGTGGAATATGTTGACTCTAAGGAGTCATATGGTTAATTTATGTCACTCTTTTTGTTCTTTTCATTTAGTTTTTGTCTATTTTTTTTTGTTTTATATAAGCAATTTGTTGATGGAAGTTTTGTTGAAGCCTCTCTTAGTTGTCTATCTTAGGGGACTTGTTTCCTTTTTTAATCTATATAATAGATTTTGAATATATTTTAGAACTTTGTAGTTAAAGGATCTCATAAAACCTATACTTGTACCCCATCAAATAAAAAATAGTTTTTATCATTATTTAATTCATATTGCATCATTTATATAATGGGTTTAATTAATGAACTTATCTCTCATATATTACATATGAGTATACATTTCTTATAAAATTTTATCCTAATTTACAAGTTGCTATTTATTTCATTTTTACATGCTTCAAATTTGATAATGTTCCAAAATGTACTTTAGATAAATATCCATTAAAATGTACTTCACATTGTGATAACATTGAAAGATCATGTATGCAATCTTTTAAAAATCTCCCAAATTTCATTACATATCCACATGGTTAAATGGACTAATGAAAAAACTCATGATCTTCCTATTTTATATAGTTATAATGTTGTACCATAAGATGTACCACATTTAGTTCATTTATTTGTAGATGTCAACCTATATTTTTTTGGATTTACATATTTCTAGAAGTATAATTATATTGTTGGACAAGGGTTGGGTAAGCATGATCAAGGAATTATTTTTATTACTCATCTACTAACATGAAGTAAACATGTATTAGATATAATCTTTTTCCATCCCCTCATGGATTAAGTCAAATCAATCCATATTCCAATACTTTTTTTTACTAAAATTCATTATCACAGTATCCAATCTAAAGTAATTTTGGAATAAGATGAATCATATATTTCCAATTACATCACATGGGATACTTCAAAATACTTTCCCTTGTTTACTTCACACCCTATTGAGGGAGATATCATGGCTATTATTTTAAAATGAAACACTTAATAAGAGTCTAAAAATCTAAATAATGATACAAAATTCCTAAAACATCTTTGTGATCATCCAAAAATGTTTATTCATTATTATATGTGGTTATAGATGGACACCAAAAAGTCACCCAAGATAAAACTTCCAATGTTGTTAACTCTACTATTGCATTTATTCCAATTAATACTTCTATGGTACCACATATGGTTTGGTAACATCACTTAGTTTCCAAAAAAATTCCATACCTATGCTTACTCATGTTTCTTACACTCCTAATACCTCTTAAAATACTACTCTAGAGCATACCATTATTGTATTAAAAGCCAAGTTAGCCCACATTGAGAAATCAATTTCTCATGTTATACCTTCCATGGACTCATGTTATTTATTACATAACACTTTGGAACCCTAAATTTCATCTTATCCATTATCAATTGGATTTGTGGCTCCTTAACTTCCTCTTTATGAAACCAAACGTGATCCTGAACAACATTTGTGTGCCTTACATGTAGCTTGGCTAGATTATGCATATATTGATAAATTGTTAACAAATTTTATTACAAGAAGATTCAAAGAATGTGAATTTATATGGTTCTATGATCTTCATATTAAATTAGTAAAGGATTTCAATCCTTTATAAAATCAGTTTTTAACAAACTTGTCTATCAACATTGGGGAAAGTTATCATATGCTCAAATTGCAAAGCTTAAACAAGTGTCTAATGAAATAATCAGTGAATATATGATAAGCTAAAATACTATGATTATCAAAATGATGAATAAAATGGTTGATGATTATATTAAATATATTTTTACATACAAATTTCTTTCTCCTTTTCAAGAGTCCATTATGTTTGATAACTTCAAATCCTTTGATGAACTATGTCATATAATAAAAGAGCATGAAGTTAATTTGTTTACTTTTGATAAGCTCAAGTATGTTTCAAATGATCCTTATACTTCAAATTTCAAGTTTAAGATCAAGATAAATTATAAGATCAAATCAACTAAAATAAAAAATAAATCAAAAGTTACATCTAATGTTATATAATAACTACCTCAAAGGCTTCAACTACAAAATCCACCAAAGAGTTAAATTTAAAAATTGACATCACATCCTTGGGATTTTTTGTAAAATCTCATAGAATAAAATTTAATCAATTTTCCTCCATGAATGGAGATTTTATATATATATATATATATATGCTTAGACCTCAATCTATAAATTTTGATGTCAATTCATATAGTGACTGTATAGATGTATTAAGCATTTTAAAAATCAATATTTCAAGCTTAATCATAATATCCAAGATCTGATTGATGAAAATATTATAGGTATTATAAAAACTATTTGTAGATAGTATTTATGAATTATATGTCACCACAGTCTTATACACTTGGAAAATACATATCATGAATATACCTTTAGCTTCGAGAACCTTCCCATTACTGAAAGGCTTGAAAATATTATATCTCTATGATTATTGAGTATATATTAGTTTCACCAATGTTATTATGATGACTAATACCTTATACTATGCTCAAAATGTTATAAACATGTGTATCATCTATATATATAAGTTCTAGATGAGAGTCTATTTTGTAGTTTCTTGTACACTTGCATCCCAGTCAGATGTCTACATTGACATAAGTGTCCCTATCTTACATAAGTGTCCAGTCCCCTAAAGCCATCCAATTTACAAATGAAATGTAGTCTTATGGTCGACCTAAGTTATCTAAGGTGAAATATTGTCCAAATGGATTGATATATATATAATATCAATCATCATTCATTCCTCACCTAGTATAGATTTAGTAACTTCTTATATAATCACAAAGAAACATACCAAAGGACTTAAATCAAGCACTAAAGTGATCAAAGATCACCTGTTTTCTCATATTTCCATATAAATATATATCAATATTGCCTATTTACATATACACATATTAAGTATTAAAGGAGCATTCCATGAGCCACATTTCCAATGTATAAGCTAGGTTAATCTATGTACTTGATTATCACACATTACATGATACACATGCAACCCAACACATAGGGTAGAACTACATAAGTTTGAGACCCTTTTAGTAGTATTGGTTATTTTGTAAATTATCATTGATAGAGGTTTCTTTAGAGTAACTTGATAATGTGTGACCACTAACCCATTTTCCCACAACTAATATGAAGATGAATAACTATGGATTTTCTACTTAACAAGGGTGATAGTACATGACCTAAATATGAATGCACCAAAGTGAAAGTGACATAGAACCCATAATCATCTAGGTTGTCACATCTAATTTCAACATGTATTTTATATTATAAACCTACGATCAAGTCAAATAGAAACATTGATGTAGTCATCCTAGGTTGATGTAAGTGTCTATAGATATAAAGATATAGTTTAAAAAATCAAGTGACTGGTCATTAATCTAAATATACTCTATACCCTTAATGTTCCAAATCCATATTTGTATTCATATTATAACCATATAAATTTATGTTTTACATTATCATTAAAATATCTAGCATAGTTTTACTTTATATTTTTAGCATATCTCAACGTCTATGAAATATCATTAAGAAAGGAGGGACACTATAGAGAAGTTGGGGACACTAGCACCATGTGGATCTAGTTTCCTTAATGTGGTACTAATATCCACCTATCAAGCTACTAGTAAAAATGAGTTAGGATATATAAATATGTTTAAGCTAACTATAGATGTATATGGTTTGCACAATGGATGAAAAATTATGATAAAGGATCTAAGATAGGTCTAGTGTTAATCTAGGAATACATAGTCTCAAACAGCACTCTTATCATCCAAATACCACTCTTATGTGATTACAGATGTAACTAATGATCTTATCCAATTAGGAACCCTATAAGATGATACAATCCATAGAGGGAGTATCTTGAATGACAGACACTCCATAGTAAATTCAAAAACATTAAGTCAATCATTTGTAACATGTATTGATAGTGGAAATATTATAATATTATAAAACAATTAGTTTCAAACTTAAATATATGTTTTATTTATATCTTTTCAAAGACACATTAGATTCTTTGATTAATTTTTAGTTAATGATGTGTTAGATATTATCCTAAAATTTAATGCTTTGTTTGTAATTAATTTAGCTACACTACATGTATGAGATATGTTTTTAAATGTGAGTGTTGATTTTAAATTTAAATTATAGTAGATATTATTTGTAGTAGACATGTTTTGATGGCTATATTTTTGGAAAATATAATTATTTTATTAATATATTCATATTAGTTCCTTAATTCAAATGAAAATGGATAATGGTTAAAGCTATTGAAGCATGAAACTAGTCTTCTCACATCTCAAACATATCATTTGACTAGTAAATAGATTATCAAGTGATGATTATGTTGGTTATTGATAAGAGAAATGGCCCACCATTATATTATTAAGATTGACCCTGAAGGTAAAGAAAGGGTTTTTGTAAAGTTGTGTTTATGGAGTTTTTTAATAAGCATGATTGTTGAACATCAAATTATTGTTGTGCTTTTCTTTTCATTATTATTAATCAATAATCATGTATTAATATATTATAATTATGATTATCATGTGATAGCATTTAAATATCAACCACATGACAAGTGGGAAATATTTAGTAATAAATTACTACATCTATATTTTACATATGAGAAGTTTGATTTATAATTCTTATTTACTTTTCTCTTTGCATAATAAATAATTTGACTATGAATAGTTTATATTGTTCTTCAAATACTTTAATGTGATAAATTTTACAATACCTAAATTATTATAGCTAATAGTCTATAATAAATACAAAAAATATCACAATTTTTAATGAATTAGATTACAATGTTTGAGTTTAGAATACATACAAAACTATAAATTAGGTAGCTAAAACAATCCTTTTGTAGCTTTTTCTTCAAAGCTTATAATTATATCTACATTCTTAGAGACATTTTACTATCATAATTAACATCATCTCTATTTTTTTATATATTCATGACACATCTTTTAGTTAGTGAACTTTGATTTGTAGTCTCTCTTTCATAAGGAAACCCATCCATGGGATAACAAGAAACATACAACCTCAAATAAATCTCTATATTTTTGTTTAATCTATTCTAACATTTGGATTTAACAAAATATAATGCATTTAATACCCTTTCAACTTAAATATATCCTAGAATCATTGTTTTGTAGAGTTCATACAATAGAAAATATTTGTTGACAATTTCCTATAGGACATTGTCAGGGTAAATGTTTTTCCATAAACTCTAATAACACCACTTTCTATTGGTTCATTTAAAACTTGATGTTAATCAATCATTCTAAATATAAAATGTGTTGATTGAAATTTTAGTAAATCCTTTTGCAAAATACATTTAATTTTAACTCCATTTATCTCCAAAGACTTGATGAAATGCTTGATGATATTAACCATGTATTTGAAAATAAATTACTTTTTAGTTCTTCACCATTTATAGTATTGACAAATATTGGATTCATAACTTTTATGGCTTCAAGAAATTCATCCCTTTTAAAATGATCTCAAATTTTAGTACACAATATTTTTGAAATATTTATTAATTTATTCACATCTCATAAATAACAATATAATATAATACTCATGTTATAAGGACTTCTTCGATTTCTACTCCTAATAAATCAACACATATATGGAATAGGTGCATTGGTATATCCTTTCCATTAACAATGATACAAATGTGATAATTAATATTAAACATAAATTGTTTATTATCACCTTTAATATCATTTAAAATTTTCTATCAACCAAATACATGGCCTTTAAAATAGTCTTGTGAAAAGTATAACATATCTAGAGATTAACAAACCCATTTTCTCAATCATATATATATATATATATATATATATATATATGAATTTATGAAACTCTAAACATCTCTTTGGATTGCTTTACATGTATGCATGCAAGTCACAGATAAGCTCCTCCACTTTTGTGACATTTTCAAATGTGCTAACAATCTCATAGGCAAGATTCATTATATGAACCATGCCATGAATTAGAATCATAAATGGGGAAACTATTGTTTACAATCAAACATATATACTAGTTCTATGTTTTTGCATCATGTATACACCATCAAAACCAACACAAACTAAATTGGTAGATATAGAATATTCATCCATCCTAGCTATATCTTTTAAATAAGAAATAATTAATCTATAAAGGTTTCTGGAATTAAAAATTTTGGTCATTTTATGTACAACTAATAGATGAGGTTACCTTGAATGGTTATTAAAATTATAAACATGAATGTAAACCCATGATGTGTTTTCAACTATTGTGACCTCGTCAATTAATAGAGAGATAAACCATGCATTTTTTACTTTATTTCAAATCCTCCTTCTCAATAATTGTGAGACATTTTGCCTTTTCCCAATCACTGATATCTAAGGAATGGGATTTCGGAATGTTATGAAATCCATTATGTTGGAACAAAAACTTATAATCTCAATAATTTGATGTAGGTTTATTTTATTATAATGTGATAGATGGTACATAACTGTATTTTTTTGGCATGAAGATTTACTTGAGTAACTTTTCCTAACTAAGTTTTTATTAATCCTCCTTTATCAATGAGATTTCATAGATTTTTATTATTATCTTTATACTTTGTTACTTACTTACATTCTTGCATCTATGTTGTCACATCTAGTTTCAACATGTATTTTATATTAGACACCTACATTCAAGTCAAATAGAAACATCGATGCAATCACCCTAGGTTGATGTAAATGTTTATAGATATAAAGGTATAATTTAAAAAATCAAGTGATTGATCTTTAATCTAGATATATTCTATCCCTTTAATGTTCCAAATACATAGTTGTATTCGCATTAGAACCATATAAGTATCTTGTTTTCATTATCATTAAAATATCTAGCATAGTTGTACTTTCTATTTTTAGCATATCTCAACATAATAAATTCAATTTATTTTTATTTGAGTTTTAGTAAATTAATCATCCTAATTTAGAGATAGTCTACCATCTTTGTGTCCTAGGATATTTATACCCCCTTAACCCTATATTCCCTAATCTAGATTTTAAGTTTAAACATTTGGTAAATCTGATCTATATGAATGTAAATCTTTTTTATCCATAACGTTTTCAATCAACTAGGTTTTCATATTGTTATATTTTTTCATTTCCTACTTATATTACTTTGCATGAAACCTAGGCATAGACCTATATTTGGAGGTATTTCTATTGAACACATTGACCTCCCCCTCCTACCACCTAAGATGTCACAAACTAATGAAAGGCCTAATCATATGGTCCATAATGATACAAATTTTTTGAATGAAAAACATACTAATGAATTTATCAAGGAGAATATTATAATAATTAAAATGATAATTCTAATTAAACTGATGAAGATGTTCAAATAGATCACAAGAAAGTTCAACTAATTGCATTATTTTATGAGCATATTCATCAAAACACCGAAGATCTTGATGAAATCCTAATAACATTTTAGAAACATCAAAAATCATAGATGAAAAATTAGGTTCATCTAGTTACCATGATATTAGAGATATGGATCATCCCCATGTACCAATAACCCTCCCATTAATCACATTAACACTCCATGCTTCTAATGGGGGCACAAGAATTGTATTTCAACCTTTGTTTCCTATAACTACTATTGATACATTTTACATGGGAAATGTTAATACTTAAACCCAGTTAAAGGTTTTAATGCCTATATCTACCCAACCTATGGGTAACCTCCTTAATGATGTTATACCATTATTTGTTAGAGATGAAGGCTCAACAATGTGCATACCACATTAAATTTTAGTTGATCAAATGAGCATAAATTTTTCTATAAGAATCTATTACATTTATAGGGATAATTTCTCTTATAAAATAGGAGATATCATTAATCCTTTTATTCTCTCAAATTAATCTATCCCCTAATATCTTTCCTAACCCCTTTATTCTTTCTCACACACATTGTCTATGTGATTTGTTTTCATAAATCAATTACAAATAATGTTTTATTTTATCTCATACAAAATATTATGTGAGCACTAAATAGGGTTTTCATAACATTCCCCCTTGGTTCAAACATAGGGTGAGGAAACTTATGAATTAACAAACTATTTATTGCCCCCCCCCCCACAAGTTTGACTCACATGCATCAGGTTCTCTTGATAATGCATCTGATAAAAAAATTGAAATTATCACTTGGAGAGGAAATTATTAGATGAAGATCATTGAAGATATTTTATATTTAAAAAATCCTTTAAAGTCTTATTTAAAGTGTTATGATGCTCATACTAAGATAGAAAAGACTATTAAATCCTAAAAATGACTATGACCACTAGACAAAAGACAACTTTCGACAAAACATAAACCTAAATAACACTAAAAAGCTATTTCAAACTTAATAATAAAAATAAAAATAAATAAAATACTCTTATTAAAAAATTTTAAAATCAATAAAACAATATATATATATATATATATATATATATATATATATATATATATATATATATATATATATATATATATAAACTTAACATTAAACTCATAAACTAAAAAAGATTGAACATAAACACAAAATAAATAAACCTTTTTTTACTTTAAAAAATGACACACAAGTCTAAATATTTAAAAATATAATTTAAAAGCAAAAAACCACAAAAAATAAAGAAAACTAAAAAAACTAACCTAAATAAGTTTAAAAAAAACTAAAACTGCATAAATTTAAAAACACTAAACATAAAAACTCAAACATAAAGTAAGAAAAAAAAGTTATTCTAATAATCTTATCATGAACCTAAAAAATAATATAACTAAACAAAAGTTCACTGGCATAAAGTAAATAACACAAAATATTCTAAACCCAAAGGGAAAAAAAATCTAAAATACTAAAACCTATAAAATATACCATGAAACAAAACTTCAAAACAAAGTGTCATCACTATTTTTTTTAAATTATTCCATCAATTTTTGATGTGTGTGGAGAGAGAGAGAGAGGAGAGAGAGAGAGAGAGAGAGAGAGAGAGGAGAGAGAGAGAGAGAGAGAGGGAGAGAGAGAGAGAGAGAGAGAGAGAGAGAGAGAGAGAGTCAAGGAGTAATATTTGATGCATATACCAAAGATGGTGAGAGGAGGAGTCTGTCATTGTATATGGAGAGATTCAATGTAGGAACAGTAGTTTTTGGACACTTGGAATGAAAGAGCAATAGGATCTAATGATTCCATGAAGAAGATCAATGTAGAGCAAAAAACCTTGTGATTTTTATATTCTAAGTAGAGGAAACTATAAAAGCCTTCATATATCACCAAGGGTATGAATGAGAGGGTCAAACTGGAATGGCCAACTAATGGAGTTTGATGCAAAGTTATCCATAGATGTTAAGATCAATGTGGATTACAAAACCTTGATCCATGCTAATGTAAAAATAAATCAATTCAAATATGAATGTCCCAATCTAATGTAGACTAAATTATGAGTTATATAAATCTAGGAAACCCATGGCAAAATAATACAAATTTCCATTGTTCCAAATTCAATACAAGTAAGCTTGAGATCATGGATGAAAATAATCCAAATTAAAATTATACAGCTTGATATATATATTGTCAACAAAATATATAGTGATGTGCATTGTAACCCTTTTAAGAGAGATAGACATTGTCCTCATTTTAAATCTCTTCTTACTAGAAAGACCAAATTTGTAGAGAGGTCCAAGGGAGAACCTACTCTAATACCAGATAGTGATGTTATATCATTATTTCGTAAAGCAAAAAGGCTCAAAAATGTACATAGCACATTAAATTTTAGTCGATCAAATCAACGTATTTTATTTTATAAGAAGTTATTTATATTTATAGGAATAATTTATCCTATAAAATAGGAGATAATAATAATCCCTTTATTTTAAAATTAATCCATCGATTTTTGATTAGAGAGAGAGAATCATGGAGTAATATTTGATGCATATACCAAAGATGGTGAGAGGAGTCTGTCACTGTATTATGGAGAGATTCAATGTAGGAATGGTAGTGTTTGACACTTTGAATGAAAGAGCAATAGGATCTAATGATTCCATGAAGAATATCAATGCAGATCAAAAAAACTTGTGCTTTTTATATTCTAAGTAGAGGAAACTATAAAAGCCTTCATATATCACCAAGGGTATGAAGCAGAGGGTCAAACTGGAATGGCCAACTAATGGATTTTGATGCAAATTTGCCTATAGATGTTAAGATGAATGTGGATTACAAAACCTTGATCCATGCTAATGTAAAAATAAATCAACTAAAATATGAATGTCCCAATCTGATGTAGACTAAATTATGATTTATATAAATCTAGGAAACCCATGCCAAAACTAATACAAATTTCCATTGTTCCAAATTTAATACAAGCAAGCTTGAGATCATGGATGAAAATAATCTAAATTATAATTATACAGCCTGATATATAAATATATTGTCAACAAAATATATAGTGATGTGCATTGTAAACCTTTTAAGAGAGATAGACATTGTCCTCATTTTAAATCTCTTCTTACTAGAAAGACCAAATTTGTAGAGAGGTCCAAGGGAGAACCTACTCTAATCCCAGATAGTGATGTTATATCATTATTTGGTAAAGCAAAAGGCTCAACAATGTACATAGCACATTAAATTTTAGTCGATCAAATCAACATATTTTATTTTATAAGAAGCTATTATATTTATAGGAATAATTTATCCTATAAAATATATATATATATATATTGTCAACAAAATATATAGTGATGTGCATTGTAAACCTTTCAAGAGAGATATACATTGTCCTCATTTTAAATCTCTTCTTACTAGAAAGACCAAATTTGTAGAGAGATCTAAGGGAGAACCTACTCTAATACCAGATAGTGATGTTATATCATTATTTGGTAAAGCAAAAGGCTCAACAATGTACATAGCACATTAAATTTTAATCGATCAAATCAACATATTTTATTTTATAAGAAGCTATTATATTTAGAGGAATAATTTATCTTATAAAATAAGAGATAATAATAATCCCTTTATTTTATAAATTGACTTTATCCCCTAATATCTCTCCTAACCCCTTTATTCTTTCTCACACACATTATCTACATGATTTTTTTTCACAAATAACTTACAAATAATATTTTATTTTAGCTCATACAAAATATTATTTGAAAACTAAATAAGATTTTACAAACACTCCTTTGGTGACTTCTTAAATATAAAACCTACAATACCAATAGGTGTAATATCTTGTCTAATCTATAAAACTTTTTCAAACTAAGCTTACAAATATTAAAAATTATATATATGAAATCACCTTATGTTATTGATTCCAAAAAGGTTTTATATAATCCTCTTGCACCATAGGCATATTTTCACCCCTTGACAAATGGTTTTTGAAAATAAGTTCCCATTTTATGATGTCAAGTGTGATATTGAATATCATCTTCAATCTTTTTATATAACATGCCTTGATTATGCCTCTAATGATAAACCTTTAAACAAATTATTTGCAAGGAACTTAAAATATAATATTTTAAAGTGGTCAAATAGATGCATCCAAACCCATTGTAGATTAATTTTTGCCACACTTATCTATTAACATTACCGAAAAGGTTTCCTATGCCCAAATTTCAAAAATCAAAATAAGGAAACAATGAACCTATTAATGAATATTTCTTTAGGTACAATACAATGTTAACTAAAATGACCAATCTTATGGAAGATAAAGAGCTTCTAGACATCTTCAAAAAAAATATACTTTCTCCTTTACATAATTACATTATTTTAAAAAAAATCAAATATTCAAATGACTTATGCCACATTATTCATAGTCATGAAATGAAACTTATCTCATTAAAGAAACTTAAATATGTAGGAAACACACTGACTATATAAACATCCAATACCAAGTTTAATATCAAACCAATTTATAAGGTCAAACCTCTAGAACTTAAAAAGGAAACAACCACCATGGTTAATTTAGTGTCATAACAAATAGTCATATAATGGTATCAAATGCATATTTGAGATAGCTTACACATTTACCTAAGCCTCTCAAAAATTACATATAATACACCTCCTAAATCTATGAAAGATTTGGAAATGAAAATTGTATATAATGCACATCCTCCTCCATCACATTATGGGAACCCATTGTATGGTATTATTGGTACTTATATGTATCATACACCTCCTATGGTTCAGAGACCCTCCTTTACTTTTGATTATACTAAGATTAGAGATGATAACTTGGATCTTCATTCCTTATTCATTCGAGCATACCTTGATCACCAACCTATATATGGTGCCATGATCGATAATGGTTTAAGTGAGAATGTTTATAACATGACATTACTTACACATTTGGGTTATATAAATCATGATTTACATCATTTTACAAAATCAATTAGAGAATTTTATGGGACCTCACAATAGGTTCTTGGTGAGATTGACTTACATGTACATGTGTGTCCCATACATGTGGTTACTACCTTCTTAGTTATACCTTACACAGGTGTCTTTTATATTTTATGTGGATAACCTAGAATATATACAATGCATGGATGTGTTAAATACATTTATACTAATTAGGTAATTATATTTTATATATTTCCATATGAGCATCCTCTTGAGAAACATAAATTTATTCCTAGGCAGTTAATTATCAAACATACTAAGGTTAATCCTCTAGAAAAGGGTAAGTAAAATTCAATCCACTTTATGTGGAAACCATTACTTGAGAGACCATTACATCATAGATACACAATGGATTCCTTAGAATCCTCATCTACTACACACCATATTCAGATGTTTAGAGCACCTACACATGTTCCTATTACCAATAGTCTAAATAAAATACAAATCACTCAAAGATGGGTTCCATTAATCCCAATTTTTTCTATTATTTCCTTAAATCCATAGAGTCATATTATACCTATGTAGATCACTAAAAAATTCTAAAGTGAAAAATATCATAACTATACATGTTCTTTGGTAGTACCACCATTTTATTGCACCAAGTTCCTAGTGGGGAGATGTGTATGACCATCCATTAAATTAGATCATAGGATGATTATTTCTTTGACATATCCTAAAAATAATGAAAAATTCAAATATATGAATAAAAATTATCATTTAAATGTTCCATTATCTCTTTGTCATATATATTGTTAGTTTCATGTTAGTAAAAGGCATATCAATATTTTTATATACACATGTTTCACACATAATTTGAATGTGATTCAAGAATACATAAAAACATTATCTATCCACTTTTAGATGTCAATCCTTCCCTCTAATAATTTCATATGGACATTGGGGGCATCCACTTATTTTATCATGATACATCTAGGTTATACCATTATATGGTCACTTTACATTATTATGTTTGGGATTGTGTACTATGCATGCCTTTATCCATTCTTATATCTTTTGTAGTGTACTTGATATGCTATATACTTAATTTTTTTATAAAAACCATATATTTAGGGACTAATATGATGTGTTTATGTTGGTTGCATATAACTTTCCTTTATGAACTTCCTTGAGTGTCTTGATTTTATTGTTTGAGCATTTGAATATGATCCATTGCATCCATCATGTCTTTATTTGCTTATTTAACATTTTAATGTGTAATTCCTTATTGTATTTCCATTTTAATATGTAATTATTAATTTTGGGGATATTTTAAGTCATTTCCATTTGATTTCATGATATTTTAATACGCCTCTTATTTTTAGCCTCCTTAGACCATTATCTTTTGTTTTGATTTTATGAATTCTTGTGTATATGCTTGATTTCTTCATGAGCTTGTATTTTCCTTTCTATAAATTTCCATGATTCAAATAATTAATATTAGGACTTATGTGATCACATTCTTCATGCTTCAATGATATATCTACCTTGACATGTTCCTTATATATGATACTTGGATCATACACAAATTATATATTTATCTGATCCTTTTGAGGTAAGGTGACTACCTTTTGCTACTTCCCCTTACCTCAAAAGGTGGGGTATAATATTGGGGGCATGCCATATAGGTATGGATTTCATATTATTCATAGTTTCAAAGATATAATGGGACCATGTTTTGGACACATGTTCTCCACACTTACATAATTTTAAAATTGGCCAAATTACCAAGTTATATGATTTAGATACACATTTGTGGAAAAATTATATACATTGGTATGATTGTTATACACAATTTCAACATGAGACATATCTAAATTATATATTATTTGTAAAGATAACTCAAAATTTATAAAATCAAATGAGCTTTTAGATTTCAAATACTTATATGGACTATCATCACCCACCTAGTTTGACTTATATAGACTATATAGAGATAATTTACTATATTTGGTTCACTTTTGGTATGTTTTAAGTGAGTAAATCACTCAATATTGATAAATTTATAGGTTATACTTGATTTAATCATCCAACCTCACCATTTTTTTTTAATTTGACTGGGTTCATTCGTGATCACCAACTAGGTTGCATGATTGAGCTACTATCAACTACTGGGTGGAAACTTACCTTTTATCCAAAGTTGGGGGCATGGGTCCTCCAATATATTTCTATCTCTAGAAATATATGATCTCTATATCTCTATAAATATATGAACTTTATATATTTAATATTTATCCTAATCTTAGTTTCAATGATTCATAATGATACATATTTTCAAATTAAATGGATGAAAAAGTAAGGAAATTGCATCGATACATAGGTGTACTCCTAAACCTTCTTCTCTTTCAATTTTAAGTATTATAAAACTTTAAATTTCATATTATATTCATTGATTATATAATATAACATGATCTGGTTATAGGTTATTCACAACTAAAGCACTCAAGTTGGGCTCAACCAAAGCAATGTGTGTTATTCACACCCAGGTACACATTTATTTTTCTTTGAACTAGCAATTTCATTAATATTAAAAGGGAAAAATGTATACATTATTTACTAATTATATCACCCTAGTCTTATACACTTGGAAAATACATATCATGAATGTGCCTTCAGATTCTAGACCCTTCCCACTATTGAAAGGCTCATATACACTATATCTTTGTGTTTATTGATTATATCTTAGTCTGACCAATGTTATTTTTATTATTCAAACATTATATAATATTATAAACCAATTTATCATAAAAATATAAAAGTTTTGGACATGTGTTTATATTTAAGTTGCCCAAACACTGGCTTCCTAGTCAGATACTTACCTCAATGTAAATGCCCTTATATATTAAACATGTCCAATTCCAAAAAGTCATCCAATTTATAAATGAAATATATTCCTATGGTCAATGTAAACTATTTAATGTGAGATATTATCTAAATATATAATTATATATATAATATCAATCCTCATTCATTCCTCACCTAGCATAGACCTAACAACTTCTTACCTACTTACAAGGAAACATACCAAAGGCATTAAATCAAGAACTCAAGTGAGAAAAGTTTTCATATTTTTTATTATTTACATATTAGTCATAGGGATAATATTTATATAGGTCTAAATTAATAAAGGAACATCCCATGAGACATATTTTCCAAGTTAAAATTTAGATCACTTTATGCAATTAATTATCACACATTACATGATATACACACAAGCTAACACGTAGGGTATAACTACCTAAGTTTGAGGCCCTCTTCAGATTATTAGTTATATTTGTAGAACTCATTAATAGAGGGGTATTTTTTGTATCTTGACATCATGAAGACACTAACCCATTTTGTTCATAACCAACATGAATATGAATAACTAGGGTTTGCTATTTAACAAGGAAAGACAATCCATGACCCAAATCTGAATGTATTAGAGTGAAGGTGACACAAAACTCAAAAGCATCAAGGTGGTCACATCTATTTTTTGTATTTATTTAATATTGGACACTAATGTATGAGTTAGATAGAAGTATTGACATAACAATCCTAAGTCTACACAAGTGTTCACAACTATAGAGGTGTAATTTCTAGAATCAAATTATTGATCCAAAATATAGATTCAGTATATTCCTTTCTTGTTCTAGATATAGATTTGTATTGACATCAAAACCAACTAAGCATATTTTTTTCATTATCATTAAAATAAATAACATAGTTATACTTTCTGTTTTTAGCATAACTTTGGATAATAAATTAAGTATATATTTATCTAAGTTTTATGAATTAATTGTCTTGATTTAGAGATAGTCTATCATATTTGTTCCGTAGGATATATCTACTCCTTTAACCCTAGATTCCCTAATCTATATTTTAAGGTTAAATGATATTAATGAGGATAAGCCACAAGCAAATGATAATGTAAATCTCAAAATGTATAAGGATTCTTTTCCATGTCATGAATCAAATAATAAGAATAATTTTTAAGTTCATTATGCATACAATGTTTATCCTCCTCCTTCTACATATGGATAACTAGTTGATAACATTATTGGTATAATTACAAGAAAATAATCATCACATCCTATGATCATATTTTATGATAGTGAAGCAGTTGATGATGATTCATATAGACATGTACTTTTTATTTAATCATTTATTAACAATGAAATCATCCATATTATCATGATAGATAATGGCTCAAGTAAAAATGTGTATAATATAACACTCCTTCATTCTCTTTGTTATATAAAAATAATTTTACAAGATACTTATATAATTTTCAAATCATTTTATAGGCATACACAATATATTCTTGGTCATATAGTTATTCATTTAAAAATGGTCCTTCTCATAGTGCCTACTCCAGTTCTATTTCGATCAAGCACACGGGTATTTTATATGCTACTAGGACACCCTTGGATTAAAAAATTAGACAATAACATAAATAATGCACAAATATCTCAAATACATCTATGATAATCAAGTGGTTAAAATTTAATGAATCCAATATGAATATCCTTTGGAACAAATGATGTTTATTACTTATATGGAATAATTAATTGGTATAATTAATGAGAAACATGGTAATGAAATATTTTATATAACTATTCAATATAATTATCTACATCTTCCAAAACACATTTTAAAGTTTAATGAACATGAGAATATTATAGAATTTGTTCCTCTATCTACTTATGAGCATGATCTACTTACACATGAACATATTTAATTTTATTCATAGATCATGGTAAATCAACCTAATTATAAATTGGCACATATAAAAAGGCCTTAATATCCTAAGGCACATCAATTTATTCACAAAGATTTACCACATGTTCATGTACAAGTTAATACATATTCTTCTCACATACATAAGGATACATGTTTACATGAGCATATGAACAATGACTCAGATGGCTATATTATAGTATATGGCTCCTATTCATATTTAGAGGAATATACAATTAGCACTTCTTCATCACTAAAGTACACTCCTTTATATCATGCCATGGGTTATTCATACATACACATCATTAATATCATTGGTCAGTTAATTATATTTATTTTTTCATAGCTTATTTTATTTTTTGTTAAATTTTTATATGCCTTATCCAAGTATTATTATACCTCTTGGTTTTACTTCTCACTTTTATTACTTACCCTTTTGATTTTCAAACCCATTCAAAAAATCCAAAACACTTATCTATATGTAATTCCACTATATTACTATTGCATATACTACACCCTATAGTAATTAAATAATATTATATTACTATATGATCACATTTATCCACTTTCCCATTGAGGATCATATACATTCTTACTTATATTACTCACAATAAATTTATGACTCAAAATTACATATGCATTGGGGACACATTTCTTGCCTTCTATCTGTAGATGTTAATTCTAGATTTTATAGGATAAACTAGTCTTGTACACTTGAAAAATATAACTATCCACTCAACCATTTAGTTTATGACTTTTCCATTATAAAAAGTCTCATGTGCATAAATGCTTATCTTATAGTCCAACCCTAATATTTTGATCACCCATATCACGTGTATCTAATATTATGTTTAAAACTTGATATATATCTTACACTGGGAATTACAGATCTTTAGTAGTTCTATGTTCTTCTTGACACTACCATCCAAACTAAAAAACTAGAATTGATGTTAGTGTATCAAGTTTGAAACTAGTTTTTTAACCCTAAAAACACTCAAATTTTCAAAATTTTCTATTTGTATGGATCATATTTTTTTTATTAATTAACCCTCTTATGATATATGTCAAAATGGTTTGGTGTAAATATAAAATAAATCCTTCTCATTTAACCATCTATAAATTACCAAGCAAGCACTTATCAAGATCACTAACTCATTCACACAATTGAGTTAAACTTCTTTATTACTTTCTATTTCTAAATAATCCATAGGAGTAGTTTTTTTATAGGTATAAATCATTCAAAGAGTATCCCGTGAAAAATATTTTTCAAATTACAAGATATATCACTACATGAACTCACATATAATATATTTCAAATTATTCACACAATCCCATATAAAGGGGAAAACTCTAATGTAAGGCCCTCTTCAGAGTATTATTTATGTATGTAGTGCACACTAATATATGGGTATTTGAGTTTATCTTGATTTAACTTGAGCTCACTAACATGTGTTTTACAAAGAGGCATGCCATAATTATAGGACCTAAGGTTTTGAGCTACAAATTGATATCTAAAACCTATGTGCATGATTCCAAATAATAATCTGTAAGGTTATAGTGAATCCTAACTTACACAAGTGCAATTTATAGAAAAGGATTTGTATTTGATATAGGAAAAAATCATAAGTTTTGGGATAAAAGTGATCATTCTACTTTCCCTATTTCAATGGTAGTGTTTAGGCTGATAGAGCATTGATTTATAAAATCTAATGAATCACATTTAATTATCATCCTAAGTATTTCTACACTTGCATTTCCTAGATCTACCTAAACATTAATGAATAAGATAATTATTATTCCTTATTCATGTTTAAGAAATAAAATTATTGTTTGGTATTGTACTTTCTATATTTATCATATTTCATAATTTAACATTGTTTTATAATATATTATAAATTTTAATTATTTAATCAACCTACTTATAAAATAACATATTCCTTAATTGATTAATATATTGTCCTTAACCTTATTTCTAAAAAGTATTAAATATTAGGTGAACCCAAACTCTGAGTCTTTTTAGGACAATCCTACCTTTCCCTATGGCTTTTAGCCCTTTGTATTTTTAGATTGTAGTGCTTATTCATAATTTTATATTAGTAATTTAAATTAAACCTAGGTGTATTGGTGAAATAGGTGGTGTGCCTATTTATCATCTTTATATTCCTCTTTTACCACCTAAAATGTCTCAAGAATAACAAGATACATATATGGACTAGGTTGATAGGTGTGGTTTATAGAGGCTTGTTAAGATGCCCTAGTAACATATCAATCTCCTCAGCTATATGGGATGCTTGGTACCACCATGCATGCCAACATGTGGATAAGGAATACATAGATGGGAGGTTAGTCTTATGTTAGTCCAAGAAATAAAACTCAAATAAACACATTAAAATCGTAACACCTCTAACCTAGACACTAGGGAGAGCATAGGTAACAAGAAAGCATATCAAACACAATTAAAACAAAAAATAAACCCTTATTTTCCCTTCCTTATAACTCCAAATAGCTTGTCAAAATGGCTTTCTCATCTTGTGCATCAAGAAATATTTATTAATGGAGATTTATTGACTTCACTTTTCCTTGTCACCTTGGCTTTGATTGCTTGGCTCAATATTTGGGCATGGTAACATTATTTCCATGAGGCTTATGGAGTAAATCATGAATAATAACTCTACAATATCCAACCTTATTAATGAAGGGGTATACCCTTATATTTATAGCCTCAATAATTGAATCTTACCCAAGTTGAGTTAAGGTTAAGTTTAAACATAGAATGGATTCCAAATAACCTTAGGTCAGTTGAGACTAACTCCAATTGAGTTAATAGTTTTCATGTAATTATTATTTCCAATTACTCAGCATGGATCTCAAATTAGATGTCTTGAGATATTTTAAAAGATCTTGACAACTCATAAAGGTGATTATGAAATGCTTGATATTTTGATTTTTGGAGTTTCTAGTTTTACATATTCATTAATTACAAATAGATAGTTCATCTAATAATTTAATCTTGTTTAATTCAATTTGATTATCATTTTTTATCTTTTAATATTTGATCAAGTGCCTCACTTAATGGGTTTATAGCCCAAATTGATAATTGTTATGTTGTAAGGTAATTGGGGGTAAATCTGTGAGAGGTTATTGTTACATACAAGTTAGTATCCCAAATAGTGATGCCTCAACACAATTCTTAGATTTTATTAATGGTGCATAAACAAATTTGATATGTTTAATAATTCCTAAGATTAATTTGTAGTGGTTGGTAGGAATCAATCTGAAGTTTAGTCAAAATCTAGTTGTGTTTAGAATTGGATGTCTAAAGTTTTCCCCTATTTTTGAAGGAGTTGTAATCTCTAAGGATAGTAATGTCTTCTTAAATATTTATAAGGTCATGTATGCGTACTTAAATGGTGATGGATGAGCTATGGATGCCCCCTTGAGGGAGTGGTCAACAAAGAAGGTCATTGATCATTCCCTCAAAAGAAGGAAACAATAAGACCAAAATGGAAAATGGGTGTGGAAAAAAATATTTTTCCCATAGCTAATTATAATCAATGGCATGGTGATTGCCCTAGTTGGGTAGATAAACAAGATGACTTTCCCAAAGGTATTTATAATCATCAACATAGGTAGGATAAAATGATAATTATTTTCCTAAAGGATAAGGGTAACAAGAGAATGATATATCCAAAGTAAGTTATAATCATTATAAGGAAAATAATGATTTGCCCACTAGTAGTTATAATCATTGGTAAGATAAAAACATGCCCTAGTTGAGTAGATAGAGATAATGATTTTCCCAAAGGTAGTTATAACCATTATCACAATGAAAACCTATCCCAGTTGGGTGGATAAATTTAATGATTTTACCAAAGGTGGTTATAATCATTAGCCTCTAGATAGATTAAAACATAATGATTTTCCCAAAGTTAGTTATAATAAATAATAATATGGGTCGGATGATACACAATGATTTTCCTAAAGACGGTTAGAATCATTAGAAAAATTATGGGAGTAATATGGTAAATTGGAATAGAGGGCTTATATTCTAAATCCAAACTCACAAAATAAGAGTAAGTTGGCACATAGGAGAATGATGAATTTTGGTAACCTATTAGTGTGGAGATGCATGTCCTTACTAGGAAGGATGAAAATTATTTCATGATTTAATTACTCTATATGTGGGAAATGAGTTGGGTAGATCAAGAATTTTTTAGGTGCCAAGGATAAGTACCATGACCATATTGCTTATAATATATCTCGAGATAATTTTTATTGTAGCATGTGATGGTATAGATCATGATATAAAATACCATGATAGCTTAGTCTAAATATGTGTAAGGATTTACAAGTGATCCAATAAATAATCAAAAATAATGCACCAATGATAAAACCCATGAAAACAATGTTAATGTATGAACATGGATGGACTTAAGTATAATGCACAAGGAATCACCCACTGAATGCAAGTATACTAAGTCAAGGCACAACAATGAAATTAAAAAAAATAGGCAAACAATCAAATAGAAAGATAAATCACCAAGAAATGGAAAATAAAGATAGAACAAAACAAAACAACAAGAATAAAAGGAAACAAACACAAAATTAGGTTAATCACAATGTTAATGTAAACAGAGAATAAACAAGATGATGAAAATTTCCCTGAGGCTATAAGAGACAATGAAACAAACAAACAAATTGGGAGGAATAGAAGAAAAGGAAGGGGTAGCTGAGCTAACTCTAGATGCACTAGGAAAGTGGACATTGCCTACATAATTTCATGGATGTAACACCTAACATAGTTTCATGGATGCAAATCCCAACATAAACTTTAGGCCAAATGTAGTTCTCTGAGGATATGGGACAGAATAAAACTAATGATAATAAAACATGATTGTGTTGTAGAGGAATATGGGAAAGGAATCACAAAATGATGAGAGCATAAAAGTGAAGACTAATAAAGATTGGGAAACTAAATGACAAGTTGTTTATTATGAAATAGCTAGGGGTCCTAGAATCCTTAAGGTAAAGAAGTGGTTAATTTGATTATTATTTGATATTTTAGATATTTTACAAATGTTTTTGGAATTTTTTGAGTATCTCAACTTGATCAAGAATGATAAGATACTAAATGGTCCAACTTGAAAAATGGTGAGATCATTCAAACTTGAAATTGCTTGAAAATTGGTGAGAGCATGGCAAAGGGTGACTGAGTTAACCTCAATATAAATCAAACATTTCCTATATATTCCCATTATGACCTCAAGTCATTGTATTTCTACCTTAAAGCAGAGAGATCTGACTAGGTAGCAATAAGTTCACAAATGAGGCAAATGGCACAATATGGCATAGGAATGGCAAGTTGGGACTTCAAGCCATGATAAATATGTTGTTCTTAATATTTCCATAGGTGGTTATAATTAGGAAACAATGGCATAGGTCAATGATACTTATTTTCCCATAGGTGGTTATAATTAGTATTATGACATTAAGTCATTAATTTGCCCAAAAATGGTTATAATCAAGAATACTTAGAATGAAATGAAATAAGAAATTAAGTATGTAATTTCTAAACCACTATCATATTGGTCCAAAATACTACCTTTATCTAGAATACTAAATAGCCTGTTAAAAATTGATCTAAATCCCCTCACTGAAAGTGCCCAAATAACCAATGGAATGGAACCAAGGTCAAAGGGATTAGGTAGGGAGGGTTTTAAAAACTTTGTTTGATAGGAAAGGTATGGTAGAATGGTATAGGATATAATGTAAAGAAGGTTGTTGATATTATGGTACAATATAAATGAGCCTCATAAACAATACTTCAAGTTACTTAAGCAAAGTAACACTCGAGGTGTATAATGTTTATTGGCTCATCAATTTTATCCCTCTCTAGTCTAGTGATCTTATATGCTCTAGATCCATAATTTGAAACAATGATATATGGGACAATCTAATTGAGTTTGAACTTGAATTTCTTCTTATTCTTAACCATAATATTCTTTTGGTTTTCTTTGAGAACAATGTCACCAAACTCAACTCTCTTTGTTTGACCCATTGATTATAGTTGCCTTAGAGTTTATTCTTGTATGATTTAAGGTTATTGACAATGGATATGTGTTTCTCATCAAGTAACTCTATATCTTGTAGGTGAACTACTCGATAATATTCATCATCCAAGACATGTTTGAGTGAGATGTGCAAAGAAGGTAACTCAACTTCAATGGGAAGAATGGCCTTAGTTCTATAAACTAGGGGATGTGGAGTGGATATAGTTGGAGTATGATAATTAGTGTGGTATGCCTAGATGGCACAGAATATTTTGAGGTGCCAATCATGGCCAACATCATTGATAATATTTTTAAGGATATTTATAATGGTTTTGTTGGATGCTTTGGCTTAGGCATTACCTTGTGGGTAATATGTGGTAGAAAAAAGTTGATTAATTTTGTACTTGGCATAAAGTGTTTTGACATCCTTGTTCTTAAATGATCCACCATTATTAGATATAATGTCGGATGTGATACCATAATGGCAAATGAGATAATTCAAGATGAACTTGGAAATTTTATTTCTAATCATGTAAGTGAGGAGTATAACTTTAAACCACTTAATGAAATATTCAACAGTGGTAAGGATGTGTTTATGGCCGTTAGATGAGATAGAGTTAATCTTCCCAATGAGATGAGTCCCCATGTATCAAATAGACATGGTGTAAGCATTGGTTTTGGATTTTTGGTTAGGGCATGAATCAAATTAGCATGTCTTTGACATTTGTCACATCTTTTGACATATGCAACTGCACTACATCCATAGTTGGCCAATAATACCCAATACATAGGATTTTTTTTGGCTAGGATGGATTTGTTGGTGTGGGCTCCCCTTACTCCTTCATAAACTTCTCAAAATGCTAATGTTTTTTGTTCTAAATTTAAAAAATGAAGTAGAGTTCCATCAAAGCTTCCATGGTAAAGGGTTGGTCCAAGTAAGGTATAACATGAAAATTGATGTGTAAGGTCCTTTTGATATTTTCTTGATAGGTATGGTGGCATAATATGGTCATTAATATAGGTAAAGAGGTTTAAATACCATATAGATCTAGGACCAATAATATCATAGATTATTATGAAGTTTAAAGGTTCATGAGTAGGTGCTACAATAATTTCAATTAGGAATTGATATTCTTTTGCCTTATATGTGTGTCAGATCAAAGATCTAATGGTGGACATGGCATCCATTATTTTATTACTGACCCTTAGTATGTGTTCAAATTATATATTGATAATATGGTTTTTGAGAGTGTTGACCATGGCCTTGTATGGAACCAACTTGTCATATTTGGTCTGAAGGTGGTTTGTAACCTAATTGATGTTTAATTGAGAATCACCATAAAACTTAATATGTTTAATATTATATTATAATTCTTAACAAATCCCTAAAATAAGTGCTTCATATTTATCCATGTTATTAATATAAGGAAATCTGATATGGAGTGATTTAGGGATAAGAATGCCCTATGGTGTAATAAATAATAGGCCTACCCCCAAGCCATGTGATGTGAATGATCCATCAAAATATAGCTTCAAGTACTACTCCTTAGGATGTGATTCTATGATGGTCATGATGGATTATTCTAGTATTGAAAAGTTATAGGTTTGATATCTATAAGGGGAGCTTTAGTAAGCTAATCTAAAAATACTTATCCCTTTATAGATTTCTAATTGGCAAATTCTATCGCTAACTCTCTCAAAATCATGATCCATTTGGATATGTGGCCTTATAAATTTATCTTAGATAGTATATACTTGAGTGGATCTACTTTGGAAATAACTATGGTCTTGTTGTTTAACATGTAATTTCATAGCTTCGAGGTTGCAAAGACCATAGCTAAATCAGATTTTTCAATAGGTGTATAGTTGTGTTCATACACAACCAGTGTATTGTTCAGTACATGGCATGTTATTTTCCAATATCATCATGTTAAGTGAGAAGTGCCCTCATGGATTTCTCAATTACAGATAGGTACAATAGGAATTTCTTCCTTGGCATAGGTGGTAACAAAATAGGTGTATTGGCAAGATAGTATTTAAGGCAATGAAAAGATTTTTGGCATTATTAATCCCAATAAAATGTGACACCCTTCTTTAGTAAGTGTGTAAATGGATGGCATTTTTTATTCAATTAAGAGATAAAACATATTTTAAATTTAAACTTGCCCTACAAACTATGGATCTTCCTCAAATTAATAGGTCGTGGAATCTTTGTAATGGCTTACACTTTGGTACAATCAAATTCAATGTATTTTTAAGAGATGATGAAGATTATAAATTTCCCTAAAGTAACACTAAAACCACACTTCTTAATATTAGGTCTAAATTTATAGTCACACAACCTCTCAAATATTTTCCATAGCATAGATGGATGATCATCACAGTTATTTGATTAATCCAATATGTCATCGACATAGTCTTCAACAATGTCATGCATCATATCATCAAATATGATGGTCATGGCTCTTTTGCATGTGGCCCTAGAATTCTTGAGAAAAAATAACATAGCTTGATAATAAAATATTTCCCATGAAGTGTGAATGTTGTCTTATGTTGGTCTTTTGGCACAGTCCAGATCTGATTATATCCTAAGAATTCATCCATAAGTGAAATAATTTCATACCACATGTGGATTTAACTATCATGTAAATGTTTGTCAGAGAAAATTCATCCTCGGGTCATGCCTTCTTTATATGTCTAAAATAAGTGTAGATTCTTATTCTTTCTAGCTTCTTATTGATTGACACAATATTTAAGATCCACTATGAGTAGTTGATTGTTAAAATACATCTCACTTCTAAGATTT
The DNA here is from genome assembly GCA_037957365.1 of Torreya grandis. Taxonomy (NCBI): domain Eukaryota; kingdom Viridiplantae; phylum Streptophyta; class Pinopsida; order Cupressales; family Taxaceae; genus Torreya; species Torreya grandis. The sequence continues at coordinate 282,062 of JARHVA010002018.1, forward strand.
TTCCTAACTCTTTATTTACTAACAAATCAATGCAAGGATGCATCTTTCATAATTTTTACTTCATAGGTTTGGCATCATGATGTACAACAAGGTGGTGTACAACTAAGGTGGGGTCCAAGCCTAGCATGTCTAAATAGGCTTAGGTAAAGATGTCAAAAAATTCCCTCAAAGGGGATTTAAATATTTCATGTTCATATTTAGTGAGGGACATGCCTAATTTGATCCATTTTGGGTCATCTAGAGTCCTAATGTTGACTTCTATAGTATCTTCTATAAAGAGAGCCAAACCATCTTCTAAAATAGTTGGAAATGATTTGAATTAGCTTGTAACTATAAAGTCATTTGTTTAGACTAGTTCTACAAGTTCTCATAAACAAGGTGAATCTAAATATCCTAATGCTATGGATGTCTACGTTACAAACACTATTGTAAATTTTGAGATTATTTGATCAAAGGCACATTGTTATTCAAAACAACACTCAGATCCAAAACCAAGATCATCATTGGTGGTTTCCTAAGCTTCATTCAAGGAAAGGTGAACACCCCCATATAATGGTGCTTGAAATAAATTTTCACGAAAAGACTAGCCTTTTTTTTTTACTTTTACCCTAGTCCAAAAGTGCCTCAAGTAGTTTTTCACTTTCAAACCTCAATGTTTTATTTAATTGTCTATGGCTAAGGGTATCCACTCATTCTCTAAAATAGATTGTATGATCCAATTTTATTGAGAACTTTTATTTATGGTCTCCTAATATAACATTGCCTCTTAGGCCTAGAAAATCAAAAAAGGCCTCATCATTCTCAAAACAATCTATAGACACTATGGATTCTTATTAGTCTTAGCGTATAAGTTTAGGGTAATAAAGAGTAATAAGATTATTGTGAATAAATAGGATAAGAGTATAAATGTCATGGGTGTCAAATAGATTGGTATGGGAAAGGTCTTCATAAGGTTATGATTGGACTCTACTTTGATGTCAGCATCATCATCATTAGTCATTGGTGTTGCAACATGAATAAAATACATGGGGTCACCCATAGGTAGTTTAAATTTGAGATCATAGGTTCATTTATACTGAGTGATAGAAATTGGCTCAAGTGTAAAATACTGATTTGGCCCTAGGTTTACTCCTTCATATGCTTGATTCTTCATGATCATGTTAGGAATGGGGTATTTTTTATTTTTGTAGCAAATCAGCCAACTTGTCATTGTACAACCAGAATTCATTATTGGCAAGTGAGTCCTCTTATTAGTTAATGGATAGTGTGAAAATGATAGGAGTTTGATTATGGAGCTTACCCCTTCCTTTTCATTTCTATTTCATGCTATATGGCTTAGCTTTTATACTTCCACAAGACTTGGGGTTTTGTGGAAGTTTGGATATGTGAAATGTGTCATGAGTAAAATACTCTCTTAGGACTTTGGTTGAGATGGTAAAATGATTACACATTTCAAGTGGTGGCATATGGGAAGATGAATCAAGGTTATCTAACTCTATGCAATTGGCCTTTGATAAATCAAAAATTATTTCCTTGCCTTTGTCCTTTTTAGGAATTATATTTAAGCCAAAATGGTAGTTGTATATTTTTTACTCAGCCTCTAAATGTTTGCAATGTTCATAGGGCTATAAATTTCCATTGATAGTGACATTCATGATTGAATGGGATAACTTAAGACACTGGTGCAATATTGAAGAGATTTCACAAATTTCATGTATCCAAAGTCTACCCAAGATAAAATTGTCTAATAAATCTAAGTCTAACACATGGAAAAGTGTATCATAGGTCAAGGGCCCAATGATAACTAGAAAGATAATGGTGCCTTATGGTTCCCTCTCTTCATTTTCATAGGCCTCGATGGTAATCATTTTTAGCTAGAGATCATTTTTTATGTATCTGGGATGCTTGTTGATGTCTAGAGACACAATATTAAGACCTAACCCATTATCGATGAGGACACATTTTACTTTGTGTCATGTGATGAAAACTTCAAAATACAACAGATTGTTATGGAGAGGGTCAAGGGATAACATATCACTGTATTTGAAGGATAAATATTGGCATGGTGTTATATTTCTAACCAAATCTTGGAATTTATCTAGGCTTATGTCATTAGGAACTTGAGATTGGCCTAAGAATTATGTTAGGATGTTCTTCTGGATAATAGATGTACACAAAAAATATAAAATAAATATTTATGTGGGTGTGTTTTAAATATATTCCACAATTTCAAATGCTTTTTCCTTCATAGTAGTATATGGCTTGTTCCTATCCATAACAATGGAATATATGGGTTTAGTGGTAGGTGGTTGTGGGCCAGGAATGGTAATCTTTGATAGTTGAATTATGATGTCATAGTTAGGATTAGATACAAAACTATTGTTACTAGAAAATGATGGTGGAGGGGGGACATATTGGATAAATATAGGTTGTCAATTGACTTTTATATGGTCATGAGGTAATGATGAATTATTGATATAAGGTCTAAAATTAGTAATCATTACTTTCTAGTGCACCTATATCAATTCCAAGTCAAGGATGCATCACTGACATAGATTATTTGATTAGAATTATTTATTAATGGTCCTATTTTTTAATCACTTATTCTTGGATTTATGGTTATGGTGGAAATGTTACCTCCCATAATATGACCTATAACATTATTTTAGTCTTTTAAAACTACATGGTAAGTCTATTGGGTATTGGAATCATTTTGGGTTTGGTTCTTTCCATTAGATTGATGTTTTTATTTTTGTTATTGGTATTGTTGTTTTTATCATGGCTATTGATATTGTTACTATTATTGTAGCCTTTATCTTTGTTGTTAAAGGTTTTTTTTATCCTGCAAAAAAATGTTTTGATATATTCCCATGTTTTGATTGGATGTAGATGATCTATTATCCAATATAATATCTCCATTTTACAACATATTTTTAATGAGGTGTTTGATTTTAACACAATGACATAGATTATATCCATGAACACGATAGTATTCACACAACTCATTCTTTTGGTACTAGTCTAGATAATGAATGCCCTTTGGATAATGTTTTGGATTTGTCCAACTAATTAGATAAGTGATTACTAGCTTGTAAAATATGGATTTAATAGGTTCTCCAAGGTCACTAAAGACTTAATGGATAGGAACATTTCTTATTGGAGGAGGGGTTTACATAAGTAGTGGTTGTTTTATTGTTGATCTAGTCTAGATTGATGTAAAGGTTGTGCTTGTTCAATGGGTTATTAGTAAGGAGTAAGTTCCATTTGTTGCATTAGCTGAGTAGACAATGTTTATACCATTTGGACATGATATGACTTAGTTATTCCTTTTTTGAAAAAAAAATGGTTGAAATTATTGGATTTTTCATAGTTACTATTCTAGGCCAGTGCCAAATTTTGTGCTTGGACTTGTTTTTGGTTATGATTTTGGTTGTTTCCTTGGTTTTTATTCTATTTTTGATTAGATGAGGTGAGATTGATAATATTTTTTGAATAAGGTACTTTTCAATTAGCAAACCTTTTTTGATGATCTCCTTGAAGGAATGTTTGCACTATAGCTCCAAATGATTGGATATCTCACTATGCAAATTTTTGGTAAGCATGGTGTCTAATTATTTATCTAGTAAGTTGTAAGTGAAATGACTAGTGAGTGTTCTCCATAATTTTAGATAGCTTTCAAAAATTTCACTGGCTTTATTCTCGTCTTGAGTCAAATCTACCAATGAAATTTCAAGGTTGGAATTGTAGGAGAAATGTTCGACAAACTTGTTTAAAAGGTCATCAAAATTAGATATTGAATTCTTTAGCAATTTTAGTAACTAATCCAAAGCCTATCCTGGTATACTTTGAAAAAATGAAAGTAAAATGTATATGTCACTATAAGCCACTAGCTAGAATATAATAAAAAATTATATTAAAAAAGATTTATGGTCTCCTTTACCCTTTTATTTATCATACATTGATATTTTATACCCTAGAGGAAATGGTATTTGAATATACTCCATGTTGAATGGGTAAGAACACACATCATATAACTTTAACCTCTTCGTTTGCTTCCCTACTTGAATGGTGGTAATTGCATCCTTCATTTGCTTAAGTTATTATTCCAAGAAACTAGATGAAACATTGGCCTCAGGTTGAGGCCTGGTGATCAAAGGTGGATTACCTTGACCAAGGTATAATGGAGGCATGGTTTGTTGTGAAATGTTAGAATGGTTAAGGAATTGACCTAGAATATACATCCATAGTTTGGGATGAGTTTTTTGAAACTGCACACATTTTGGTTCAATATTCTTTTTACATTTGGTATATAGTCTTAATTTTGAGGGAATTATGGTTATGATGGAACGATACAACTTGGGGTAAATTAATATGCCTACTGAGGTTGAGTAGGTACTTATTACCAACTAGTAAAACCTAGATGAATAATGGGAAATTGTTGTGGACCAAAGCCCTATCATTGGATTTATGGCACATTTGGAACAAAAGATAATTATTGTTTAATTATTACTTATTAGATAGTATTACCTATTAGTTGTGATAATATTATCAATTAGTAGACAGTTGTAGAGTGTTTAACATTTGTCTTTGAATAATAGACATACATTGTTTATTAGACAACATTTATGATTGTAAATACATGTTGGGTTATGATTGTTGAGGTATATTTATCACTACTTGATGAGGTGGAACATTGGCTTCCCCTTGTTGAGGTGATGGAATGTTATACCTATATTACATTGGTATATTGGACTATGCTTATTGTTTTGGAATATTATTCATCGCCTATTAAGGTGGAATAACATTCGTCACATTTTGTTGAGGCAAGGCACTAGTTGGTATTTGAATACTTAATCTTTGTGGTTGTTTTCTTGATAAAGTAGTTGGTTGAGGATTATAGGTATCTTATTTTGGTTGGGATATAGGAGTTCCTACCCCCTATTATTATGAACCACTTATGGTTTTAACTAAATGCACTTGTTGTAGACTAGTTGTTGGTGTAGTTAAACCACTTTGTCCTAGATTAGAAGACACTAGCATATTATCCACTATGTTTGGCACATTATTCTACATGGAAGTAATAGACACTTCTTTGATAGATGACACATTAATATGTCTCCAAATAAATTTATTTATGTAAATGGGTCTATACAGAAATTATCTTGTCCTATCAATTCAATCAATATCCCTATTAAAGGAGCTAACTCAATGAGTGGATCTTTTGACATGTCCATGTTATTAAATTTACACACTAAGTTCAAATAGGTTAGATATGATGTTTACATTTGTATAAAATGGTCCTCCATGAGGCCCTTTCCTATGACAAGCATATTTGGATTTTGATATGACATTGGCATGAGCATGTGAGGATTGATAGAACAGGCATTTTCAATGGTTTGGGTATAAGGTATGTTTGAAGGCACTCTAACTAGACTAAGAAAATTTTCATGGGGGAATTCTACTAGAAACTTGGCCCCTATCTCTATAGATCTGACTAAAACTTCATCCTTATTTTTAATCAATTGATGATCAAATAAACTAGGTTCATATGTCTATATAATTATAATGTAATATAGTTTTTATTTAACTTATTCTATAATTGATGGTATGTTATCATGATACTATGTGGTTTATTCTTGGTCCTACTCTGAGTATAGCATAATCTTAACTAGATTGTGGGTTAAAATATCTTGGCTTTGTTCCTCAAATTGAGTATTATAAGGAAGATAAGGATCTATCTCAAAAAATACATCATCATCATAGATGTCTTTAATAAAGTCATCTTTTGCAACCACATTATCATAACTTAGATTTTAAATGGATCTGCTATGAGCGTAACAAGACATATCCAACTCAATGATGAAAATTTCATGAAAAATAACCATGGAGTTATATAAACTCTTTAAAAGAATGTCTAAAGGTCAAACAATACAAACTTGGTCTAACTTGGTCTAAAAGTGGAGCTGTATCTCCAAAATGGCTTGTGCTAAAACTTGGTATAAAATAGTCTAACTTCAAATCTCTTACACAAATAGCTCAAGGGGATGAAAATAAAACCAAAAAGCCAAACTTAGGTTAAAAGTGTTTCAATAAAGTCTAATATAGGTCTAAATAAACAAATGTTACTAGGTATTTTGAAAAATAAGGCTCAAAATAGGTATTGTTAGGTCTTTTATAAAAAGCATAAAATCTAGAGTTTAAACAAAATGAGGTCTAAAATCCAAGAGAGTTAATCTAAAAAATTTGAAACACTTTGGCATAAAATAGGCATTCTATTTTAAACATGAACTTGGTCATTTGTCAAAAGGCATGTAATAATAGTCATTAGGAGGATAGACCACTTCCCTAAAGCTAGGCATAAAGATAGTTTTAAAATTGAGTAAGGAATTAACCTAAGGTACACATCGCAAAAGTGAAATATCAATGTTTAAGTCCAAAATTAAATGAGTCATAGGTAGAAATCAATAAATTTTTGGATTTAAACTTGACAAAGCTAATTATGGACTCAACTTATAAGACTAGGCTTTTCAAAATAGACAAGCTAGATAAAAAATGAATGGCATGATGGTATTAGGCATAGATCCAAAAATCACATGTGGTTTCAAAAAATTGAAATTTTGGACATAAGGCAAAAAGTATTTGAAATTGTTTGAGTAGTTTAATGAGGTTATCATTTTATAAAGATATGACAAATTTTTTGTTTTAATGAAATTTAAGGAATAAAATTTGGAATAAATTGGGTAGTGTAATGACACCCTTTTCAATTAAATGACACACACAAAGGTTTGACAAAAGATTAAGGAAAAGACATGGTGTCAAATGTATGGTGTAATGCCCCTTAAAACAAAGGAGTGATGAATAAACAATACTCATTTTGTACATGGTATGATAAATAAATAATTTTAGACTCAAGACTATGTGATTAAAAATGACAAACAATAATCACTCCTAAGTGTAACATCCTAGATCCTAAAATTGACAAGGTTACATCATACTATCAAATTCAATATATATACTTATTATTGAGAGGATTTTTAATTTTTAATCCAAAAATTAAAAGAACATGAAAAGAAGGGTTTTTAGGCTCGATCTTCTCTAAAGAGTTTGTACAGTGACATGGAACTTTAGTCTACTTGCCTTGCATTAACATTATGTCTATGAAAAATGGGGTTGTCTAAACTATCAATTTTATTTTATTTATAGATGGTCCCATATGTGTGCCAAAAACTAGGGCACAATCAAATCATTTGGATCCACATCAACTAGTTTGTTTTAAAATGGTATTATCCTTTTCATAACCACTACATTTGTCAATTTCTTAGTGTAGTGCAATGTTCGAATTGGCCCTAGGTTCTAAGGCTGAGTACCATAAATGGAGGTTGTTTTAACCACTCAAAACAAGTATCCCAATGGGTCACCCTAAATTTATATACCACACCATGGAGTGGGGTTAAAATGATGCTGGGAGATGAATTCTTGGATCAATGCTTTCCTAGAGAACTCATGAAGAAGTGATGAACTCCCACCCACAAGCCAAAATGCATGAAAATAAAGACAAGTGGAAGGAATTTATGGTCATTTTGGGATCACCCAAATCATATGTATTTTATGGATACCTTATTGACTTTCTTCCACACTTTTATACCAAAGTTATAAAGTAAACGAGTGATCATTTTTGTTCACTTGAGTTCCTTAAAGGGGACGAGGGGAGAGCATATACACATCACTCATCTTGCTAAACAAACACTTTCAACAAACAAGAATGAAAATGGAAATCTTATAAATATTTAAATAATTTGAGATTTCATTTTAATCACCAAAACAAAGTGTGTTATGAATTCTAAGCCCCTTAGCATTTTTTGTTGATAAATATTTGCAAAAACTTCAAAAATAACTAAGAGATGAAAATAAATAAGTAATTTTTAAGCACTAAATACAATATGTGTAAGTTTTTTTGCTTGTTTCACCTTACGACCTATGAATTTTTATAGGTTTTACTTGATTATAATCTCAAATTCAAGTGAGAAAACAAAATTTCAAAATTAGATCTTAGGTTTATTGGTTTTTTATCTTAGAGACCTATCATCATCAAATCATAGAGATCAATTTTGATCCATAAGAATTAACATCAATTGCATAGATCATTAACATTTCCTTAAAAAAATATAAAAACATAGTCTATTTTTATGGAAAAACATTTAATAAATTATCTTAAAATCATAACACCTCATAGATCATGCAAGAAATGGGTCAAATAAATAATATGCAGATCCTAAAACACAAAATGAAAGTAAGATAAATTTAGAAAAACCAATGTTAGTTATGTTCCTAGCATGTTTTATTTTTCACATAGAGATCATGGTCAATACTTGTAATCAACATCAATCTAGAAAATTAGCATTGATCCATGTAAGCTATAATTGAAAATCGATGTCAATCTCTACAACCTATGACTTACTTAAAACCTAAAGATGTAAAAAACAACATTAAAACTTGAATATTTTTATGCATCCATTAGTAAAGCTAAAATTAGCATATCAATCCCCTTGGTCATATGGGTTACTTGGCTCCACTGGGCATGCCAACATGTGGACATGGAATACGTAGAGCGGAGTTTAGTCTTGTATTAGTCAAACAAATAAAACTCAAATAAACACATTAAAATCCTAACACCTCTAGCCTAAACACTAGGGAGAGAATAGGTAACAAACATGCATATGAACACAACTAAAACATAAAATAAAACCTTATTTTACCTTCCTTAGAGCTCCAAATGGATCATTAAAATGGCCTACTTGGCTTGTGCATCAATAAATCTTCATCAATGGAGCTTTGTTGGATTCACTTTTCCTTGACACCTTGGATTTGATTACTTGACTCAACATTTGGGTATGGTATCATTACTTACATGAGGCCTATGGAGTAAATCCTACATAATAATTATATAATATTCAAGCTTATGAATAAATGGGTATGGCATTGCATTTATAGCCTCAAGAATTAACTCTCACCTAAGGTGAATTAAGGTCGAGTTTAAACATGGAATGGGTTCAAACTAACTCTAGGTGAGTTGAGACTAACTCTAGTTGAGTTAATAATTATCATGTAATTATTATTTTCAATTACTAGGGATGAGTCTCAAATTAGATATTTTAGAAGAGCTTGACAAATCATAAAGGTGATGATGAAAGGCTTGATATTTTGATTTTTGGAATTTCCATTTTTAGATATTCATTAATTACAAATAGATAATTCAACTAAGAATATAATATTTGGTTAGATGATTTGTTATGGTTAGTGTTTTATCTCTTTCAATATTTGATCAAGTGCCCCACTTAATGGATCCACAGGCCAAATTGACAGTTGTTATGTTGTAAGGTGATTGGAGGTGAAACCATGAGAGGTTATTGTTACATACGGGATAGTATCCCAAATAGGGATGCCTCAACATGATTCTAAGATTTGATTAATAATGCCCAAATAAATTTTGGATATTTAGTGATTCTAAGGCTTAATTTTCAATGGTTGGTAGGAATCAATTTGAAATCTAGTCAAAATCCAATTATGGATAGAATTGGATGTCTACAACATGGACATCATTTTACTCAATTGTTTTTGTAGGAGCTATGACCATGTAAAGTGCATGTAAACCATGAAGGTGGAATCATGGGTTTTTTAATTTGGTATCATCCCCAATTACATCCATCACTTGATATGGTTTCCGCACATAAATTTTAACATTATGACTACCCATCCCTCACTAATAGACCAAGAAAAGAAGTATCTAGAGTCTCATTTTGACCTATCAATTGAGGGTTCATACTATTTATTTAAATTGGTATTATTTTCATTTAAATTTTGTTTTAAAATTTATAACCTTACTAAACATCCTTGATAACATATTTTATTTTGTTATAGGTGTCGATAATTAAAAATATAATAAGGGCCTCCCTATACAATATATGGATACTCTTTTTCTTCTATCTATGATAGAATTCTTTCAAGCTAGAATTATATTGCAAGGAAGAAAATCAAACATTATAATCTAAGCTATGATCTATATCCTACTCTAAATAGACAAAAAACTGATTGGTGTTTATATTTATCAAACAATATTAATAATGATTTAAATTCTACTCATACCATTGATAATTTTACTTTTACATGTACCATTTATATTATTGCTTTGTATAATGATGTATTTCACCAATTACAAATGGAGATAATGAATATTCCTACTACTCTTCATGAAAAATGAAGTTCAACTCTCTTTCAGTTGTATATAAAAAGGTAAATTAATGTTCACAACTACATTTTAAATTATTGAAAATTTATTTTATGTAATTTATTTGATTGAACTAATATTATCCTCTCTATAAAAAATATGCAACTAGTTTCAAGAAAATAGGCAGCGGTAAGAGGTTGAAAACACACTGAGGCCTCTAGATAATCAAACATGGATGTTAAATCAACCCCTAATCCATTGACCAAACAAGAAATTATGTGGATTTATATTAAACCTCCACCAATTCTATTTTCACCAACTCAAACTCAAACCTACTCTCATGTTAATGGTAATACCATTGTCTTGTTTGTATTATTAATAATTTCATTATACATTATATTTTTAGTGTTTTATTTGATTCATGTTATTTTTACAACATCCTCATAATCTTCCCTACAATCATCTAGAAAATAACCTCCAAGTTTGTAGTTTTAACATATATTTTTAGGGAATATTCAACAATAAGGTATGCACTTATCAATGTTTTCTATAATACAATTATTAAATATTAACATTATTCTCATTTAGTATTTATCTAATCTTTTTTTTAATTTGTAGGGACCCCTTCTCAAAAGAAAATATTTACACCACTACTAGTAGTCTAACAAGTTTTAACCAAGGGTAAACATTTATCATTTCCTACCCCAAGTAGTGGTATTGTACATTTTACAATGTAAGAGTTTCCAACCCTTTCTTTTAGTGGTATCCCTAGCTCAAAAACTACCATTTTACAACAAAATAACTTGATGATGAGTTATTCAAGATGGAGAGTAGGGATCAATATATTTTTTTCAATCTCCATGATATTATTTAGGGATCATAGCTGAGGAGATAGAGGTTGGTTACCAATAGCTATCGACACCTAGCTCTACATGGTCTATCTCACCCCTTCCCCTTCTCGATCCTAATATTCTTAAGACTGATGATGAGCTTACTAGTTTTCCTTTAGATAATTTATTGGTAGATAATACCACCCATATCTAAAATATATTATTCTTTTTTAACTTGAGTGTTTGAGAATATGGGAAGTGAGGGTTAAAGTTTTGATTCAAGAAATAAATGCCCATTTTCACAATCACTCCCAACATAACCAATTATTCAAATTAGTTGAAAATCAACTACCAAAAACTAATGTTTTGTTGAATCAAGTTGTTTCTAGAGTAATAATTGTTAGTAATGATCACAATGATAGATTTTTAGATATTATGTTGAATAGGATTGATTTTTGGTTATTATTGATGCAAAAATGGGCAAAGATGTGGTAAATTATACTCATTCTAAGTTTTTTTTTTCATTTGAATTCTTATAATTTTTAACTAAACAATATTCATCATTTAATTATAATCAAAATATGAAAATTTGAAAAATCAAGTGAATGTACTCAAAGTGCATCTCTAAATGATGAGAAAAAGTTTAAATTCATTTATTTCCTTTAAATAAAAACTTGTTTTATTGAATAATAATAATAATAATAATACATTGAAGAAAATCATCAAGGAACATGGATTGGATTCATAAATTTTGTCCAAATAGAAATTTGATGCAGATCCCTCACTATTTTTAGTAAGAGATGTAGAAAAGGATGGAAGGGAAAAAATTTCCAATAGTAATGTTGTTGATTTAACCTTTTAGTGTTTTACTAATGTAAATCCTAAGTTAGATTAAAAGGATAAGTTGTATAAATTAGTTAAATAAAAATATAATAAATAACCATTGATTTTTTATATTTTTTGACTTGCTTTGACTTTCTAAAAATATTAATAAATATGTGAAAATAGATACTTATCTATAAAACAACTATCACAGAAGATTTGGGTGCCTAAAATTGTGTTATAAATAGGTCTGAGTATCATCACTAGGTTCCTTATGTCAGATTATTCACTAGATAGTAGCACCCTACTTGGATAGTAGTACCATGTGGCTCTAGTGTTATAAAAATGGTGTTAGTGTCCTCTTTTTAGCATTGTTATGATTTTATGGGGGCACCTATGCCTATGTTTCTTGGTTATTTTCCTACATGTATGAAATCTAGAAATTTGTATTGTTCTTCGAATAGTTGATTTAAGTTACAAACCCTAATCATCTTTAAAAGTATGGCATGAGCTAAAAATGTGTGTTTGTTAGTAGGATAGGTTGGACATCCTTAGCACCCTATTATGAAGAGAGTTTCCTACATACCAATACTCTAAGGAGGGATCAAGCCCAATGTAGTTCTCCCACACATTGTTTGGTTCAAATGAAAGTGAATGCTAGAATGATAGTGTTATTGAATGCCTTGAATGTGGTTGAGATTGAAAATATTTGAAATATGGGCTTAGGGAATCTATAGATGGTGGTATGCATAAGTAGGGTATAATAGGGATTAATAACCTTGATTTTAATCAACTTGTTTCTTATATGAATAGGCTTTTTTCATTAATTTTCCATCTAGTGGATAGAGGTCTAATAGTCTTGTATTTATAATGATATGTAGCTTGTGCAAATAATAAAATATTCATAAGTTGACCTTAGGAGGGTCATACATTTTAAAATATATCCATTCAAGATATTTAGGTCAAGGGAAACCAACACCAAGTTGGGGACACTAGTATCATGTGCCTTTAGTGTTGTTAATGTAGCGCTAGTGTCCAACTAGGAGGCTATTGGGCACAATGGGTAAGTATCTAAGAATATAGTTTTGAGACTATGTTTAAACTGATTGGAGATATTTTTGGTCTACACAATGGCTATAAAAGTGTGATAAAGGCTATAAGATATGTCTAGGAATAATCTAGGAATACATTTTCTCAATCAACACTCTTAGCATCCAAATACCACTTTTAGGTGATTACATTCCCCCCCCCCCCCTTATGCTATAAATCCATCAAAGTGAAATGAATAGTATAAAGGAAAATGAAGCATACTTAGACTTATCTAAGAAGTGAAGCCCATGTAGTTGAGTCTGAGTGATAGGTATACGTATGTGAAACATGATCCAAACAAATGACCTATAATGAAACATACATAAATAAATCCTTGCTTAAGAGGTTATAAAAAGTAAAAGACTATAATGAATAAAGTAAATGAGTAAATCTAAGTAAAGAGATAGGAAAGAGGAAAGGAATAAATATACCTTATTGGGTATGAAAATCAATGCATGAACTTGGTGACAACTTTTATATTTACATAGTGGTCAAATCATTTAATACCTTAGACTGAGCTAATAGCTTGCTCAAATCCTCATGTGTGGGTGGCTCAAGAACTAAATCTAGTTTCGATTTCATCATTTCCCACCCCTACATGGTGGATCATGAACTGTGAATAGTTGTGATAAGATAGTTAGTGTGTCTAATCCTCTCATGTGGGTGGATCAAGAACTCAAGTACGGTATGAATCCATCATTTACCACCTATGTGTAGTAGATGCATCTAAAATTTAATTACACAATGTTTTGAAAGTATCTAACTAGGTTTATCTAATTGTATGTGTTAGCTCTGTGGCCACTCAGGTATATTAGGTGACTTTAGGCAACTTAAGAATTCTAACCACTATAGATGGAATAATGAATCAAACTTGTTACAACCTAGAATATGATATCAAGTGTATACAATAATAGAATGACATGGAGTTTACCATTTCATCTTATCAACCTATGTGTAATTGAGCATATGGAAACTATGTGCCATGCACATGCCCCCAATCTAATATCTGAGTATACTAATTATAGAATGAAATGTAATAGCTATATCTATGTATCTATACTAAATATGGGATTGATAATGTCTTTAATGATGCCCCTAATATAAGAAAGTGTTATGAAACTAAGTTGAACTAACTGTATCTAATCAAATTCTAAACATAACTATCCAACCTATACTTGTATTTGTGAAAATATGTATTATATCTAGTTTATTATTTTATATAATTTAGACTAACCTAAATCTAGGTAGTGGTTAGTAACACCCTATGGCACTAGTGTCCCAATCTAGGTGCTAATGTCTATATGATCTAAAATCTAGGTAACTAAACTACTTTCTGAGTCCATGTGTTTTTCTATCTAATTTCCTAAAACTTAGCTTGTGTGCTAAAAATAATTTGTGAATATAAATGTAAGATCTTGATCTCTATGACAAACCCCTATGAATGCCCCCTCTTTTGAGAGTAGTTTTTTACCTCTGCAAGAAATATCATCAAAATAAAAGAGCTCTACAAAATGTCTTAATTGGAGCATATTTGATAATTGCATGATGTTCCAATATAATGTACAAATATAACATTGAAATGTAAAAGAATATTAGCATAAGTATGTCATGTAAGATGTATGTTGTATCTAGTATTGTACAAAGGTGTTAAGATATATGTAATCAATGTGTATAACATCAAATATGAGTATCTACCTAGGGAGATGGGGAATGATATCCATCATGACACCTAGGTAAGACGGGTAGATTCATGAGGTCCCTCATGGCATTAAAAAATGGTATATGTAACAAGAAAAGATAAGTGTCATGGTGAAAATTCATATAATAAATCACACATACAAAACACATTATGCATGCAAAATTAGGCAAAGGGGCCAAAATACAAGGGACATGGGCATATGTCACTAAATCTAATAATAGAAAACATACAAGGACATGTTCAAATGTCCACATATGCAAGTAACAAGTAATTTGGCTTAGATCCACATAGAAGTACATCTTCAAATATCTACATAAATAATCAAGAAAGTACACACAAGGTATATGGGTACATGTTTGAGGCATATATTAATAGAAGTGGTGTATATCCAAAGAGCAATGGCATATTCAAATTCCCTTGAATAGAGTAAACATAAGAAACATATTCAAGTATAAACTAGGAAAGATAGAAATGAAAGCATGTATAACTATGGAGTACATGCTAGGATGTACATATGTTAAGTCTAAACTAGTGATAGTCAACAAAATATGAGCGTGAGTAGCAATGATCAATATCAAGATATATCAATGCATAAACTAAAATGTATAGAATTTAAAGATAGAACCTAGTAGTAAAAACTATGTATGAGATGCCCCTAAGTGGGTAGATGTATCAAATGAATAAACTTGGGTTACTGTATATGCCCCCAGTGGGTATACAATAGCAAATTTGGGTTAGTATAGTGTATCATAGTCTTGTATGTAATTTAAAAGTATTTGACAAGAATAAGTGAAGCATAAATGTATGATAAAAATAGCTATACTAATATCACTAACATATGTAGTGTCTGGCAAGTATACGAAATGTAAACATAGTAATGTATCCAATCTACAAGTTTATTGTTTTTTTAATTTTATGGATATAATTTATGTACATAAAAATGAAAATAAACTATGCATAAGGAGAGAGAGAATAATATATGTACAAGCCAAATGACAATGAATAGAGCATTGTTTATATGTAGAATATTATTAGATGCATGATGTTCAATTGATTTTTGATTTCCTTTCCATCAAGTGAAGATAGATGATATACTTTTAGGATAATATTTTCTATGATGATGTATGGTCCAAGCCAATTTGGTTCAAACTTTCCTTTGTTTAATTTCTTGGCCTTGATATTTATGAGATTTTATTTTAACACCATATCATTGATTCCAAATTCTTTATTATGAACTCTGTTATTATAGGTTCTCTAGATTCATTTCTAATAATATTTAATATGTTCTACAACTTAGATACATGTTTTATCCAACTATTCTAGTTCCTAGAGATGTCAATCTTTGTATTGTTCATATGTGATTAACCCTTTTAAAGATACACATTGGTATTATCCTTGGCTATGAGTTCTATCAGTAATGGAGTTGTTGCCAATTAGTTTGCAATTTTTTGATCTTTTACCATTTTTTTTAATATGATTTTGAGGTCAAATTATGTAAGTAACATAACCCATTTTTTAATGTGGCCTAAAAGATGTTGTTTTGAAATGAGTAATTTTAAAGGGTTGACTTTCATAATGATCTATGTCTCATTCTTAATCATGTAGGGATGAAGTTTTTAAGTAGAAAATACTAGTGTTAAGAAAAAAAATTCAATTAATAGATAATTTTTCTCATATTTCACTAATGTACGACTGATGTAGTAAATTTCTCTTTCTTTATGTTGATCATCATGTTTTGATAGGAGTGTTCCTAGCACATGATTTGTCACTAAGAGGTAAAGAAAAAGTGGATTATCATGTATGGGTGGGACCAAGTAAGGAGGGTTGAGTAAGTATTACATAAGTGTAACAAATATCTCTTGACATGTGATATCTCACTCAAATTTAACATCCTTTTTAATTAGTTTGGTGAATGACTTTGGTTTTATCTACAAGTTGTGCCAAAAAGTGATGAATTGCCTAAATTTTCCCCTAGAGGGACCGAACTTGTTTTAGATTAATAGGAGGAGGAATATCCATGATTACTTTGACATTATTATGGTCAAATTATATGCCATATTGAGATATAATGAATACCAAAAGTTTCCCTAAGTAAACTCCAAAGATGAATTTCTTAGGGTTAAGTCACACATTGTATTTTTTGAGTCATTCAAAAATTTATCACAAAATGATTGCATGATGTTGTCACTCTTTTGAATTTTCCAACAAATCATCAATGCAATATTTGACTATCTTATGAATGAGGTCATAAAATATATGTATCATAGTGTGTTAGTAATTTACACTAACATTATTTAATCCAAATGGTATGATGATATATAAAAAGGTGTCCTAGGATGTGGTGAAAGAAACATTTTCTTGATCTTCTTCAAATATCTTGATTTAATTATACCCATTGAAACCATCCATAAAGGATAGAATATCATAGCCAGCTATGGAATCAACTATCATGTTAATGTTGGGTAAAGGAAATTCATCTCTAGATATGATTTTTTTGAGGTATCTAAAATCACAAAAACAATAGATTTGTCCATTAGGTTTTACAATAGGAACAATATTGGAAACATAATATGGATGAATGAATAGTAGATGAAGTTATCATCTAAAAACCATTTGATCTCATCCTTAGAAAAGAGAGCAAATTTAGGATGCATTTTTTGAATATTTTAGTTTAATATCTTGACATTATGATATAATATAATTATATATAAAGCAATTAAGGGATCAATGCTAAGCATATCATAATAATCCCATGAAAATACTTTAGTAAAATCAATTAAAATATGATGAATATTTGTGCCTTCTAATTTATGTAAGTCAATATCCAATAGTATGGTGTGAGGATAAATTTTAGTGCCATAAATAAATTAAACTATTTCTTCATTAATTAATGTAGATTGATCTAAAATATATGGTGTTTTAAGGATTGTATCATCTATGTCTGGTAACATATCATCTAAGTCATTTGAAAACTCACCAAAGTTATGACTACACACTTGTGGAATGAGGAAACCTATTATTATGAGAGAAGAAAGGGATCCTCATATGTACCCAAAAATTATATGAGAGCCTCATCATTAGTGAACTCATGAAGAATGGGTATATATAGAGAAACTATATCATTAATGAGATCAGGGTAGGCAACTAAAAGTGTACAAACATGGTTCATTGTATCAACTAATTATGGAATAGGTGGATAAAATGTGATATGTTGAGAGGCATTATGAGATTATTTGGCATTAGATGTATCATTTCTATATTGAAGTCCTTTTTTACCCTATTGATCACATGCTTAACTAGGATTTAATATTACCTACTCATGTTTTCCAAGGCCTTGTCCTATGTGGCCCATCTTCTAAAAATATCATAATGCAAAAGGTGAAGTGAACTTATTTCCATGTGTGCTCAAAATAATTGGGGGAGTTGTATGTTTTATTAATTGTAGACTGAGGTTTTATAGTAGAAAAATCCATGTCAGGAATATATTTATGTGAAGCTTATGTATGTTGATATTAATTGAATGGTTATTTATCCATAAGAAATGTATATATATATATATATATATATATATATATATATATATATATATATATATATATATATATGACCTCTATGTCTAAATCTTAAACAGGCATTTAAAGTTGATGTAACTATATGCATGGTGTGAATCAATGGTCTCTTGAGTAAGAGATTATATTTTAGATCATTAGGCATAATTTGGCATGTTATAGGTAGTGTTATGGGCATGAGGGTAAAGTTTAATTTGATTTGACACAAAAAATTTCATGGTATATTATCAAAACATTAGATGCTCATATCATAAAATTTGTAGCATGTATATTAAGATAAAATAGAAAATAGATGTTACAAATATTCACCCCTAATCCATTATCAGATATAACTCATTTTACATCTACCTCATTAATTTAGAAATAAATATATATAGTTAGATGTAAATCTATGATGTGATGAGGTGGAAGGTCTTCTCTCTCAAAATAAATGTGTTCTTCTATTTATTTCATAGTATTGATAATAGAAGCAACATAGCTAGGCTCAGATGTTCAAGGTACCTAAATATCATGGAGTGATGAATACAAATATGTTTGTATGTGTTAGAGTGATGTAAAATATCTAAAATAGAACTTGAACTTGAAGGAGTATTCTTATAATCAATAAATCTATAGCCATGGGTATTGCTAACCTACCAAGATTCAAGACCACATGAGGACATCATAACCTAGATCATAGGGTCTACTATGAGGGCAGAGCTAATATTAGATGTGAGTTATTAGTTAGATGTTTGTGATCGATAATATAGAGGGATAAGAGATACCAATGATGTTTAAATATGTATATGGATGATAAGAAAGGAATCAGAATGGACCAAAGAGCAAAATGCATCTAAGGGAGATTTGTTGATTTCAGGTAATATAATTATTATTTGATGTCATAAGTCATCTATGTGATTAAAGAATAGTGTATTAATTGTATTTCACATAGGATAAAAATATCATGTGAAATAAATAATGAAATATTAAATACATTTTAATTGATATGAAGCATCATGTATACATTTATCTATGTCATTTCTAATTTTATTCTAAATTAGACGAAACAAGCATGAAAATGAAAGTAGTAAACTTTGCAACAAAAAGTAATTAATTTTCTATGTCATTATAATAATGATTATATAATTAGAAGATATGTGAATCTAAAATCTAAATTTTGTAAATGTATACCCTAGGTTTGGTAGGTTTAGGGTTTATAATTAGGGTTAGTTTACAAAAGATTTAAATTATATTTAAATAAATTAAACCCTAATGTGTTATTAATTAAATGGGATAGGTTATGCAAAAAAAATTTAAAAAAAAAAGGATTTTGTAACCATAATTAGTGAAAAAAATTAGAAAAGGTAAACCCTAGGCAAATTAGGGTTTTAAGTATTATTTGAAGTCAAGTTAACCAAATGTTTTAACCTTTTAGGGTTTTACAAATGTAAATCTTAAGTTAGATTAAAGGGTTAGTTGTCTAAATCAGTGAAATAATATGCAATAAATAACTACTTAATTGATATATATTATGACCTAATTTTAAATTATAAAATTAGTAATAAATATGTTCAAATAGAGACTTATTTTTAAAACAAATATCATAAAAGATATGGGTGCTAAAATCTAGGTTATGTATAGGTTTAAGTGTCATCAATAGGGTCTCTAGGTTTGATTCTTCATTGGATAGTAGTTCCCCACCTTGATAGTAGCACCATGTGGCTCTAGTGTCCTAAAATTGGTGATAGTGTCCTCTTTATAAAACTATTCTTATTTTATGGGAGTGCATGTGCCTATGTTTTTGGGTTATGTTCCTAGGTGCATGAATCTAAAAATATGTATTATTCCTAGAATAGCTAATTTAAGTTGTAAACCCTAATCCTCCTTGAAATTATGGCATGATATGAAAATGTGTGTTTTTTATTAGGATGGGTTCGATATCCTCGACATCCTGCTACAAAGAGAGTTGCCTACATACCAATACTCCAAGGAGGAATCAATCCTAATGTAGTTCTCCTACATAGTGCTTATTGTAAGTGCAAGTGAATGCTAGAATGATAGTGGTCTTGAATTCCTTGAGTGTGCTTGAGATTAAAAATATTTGAAACTTGGGATTAAGTAAGCTATAGATGGTAGTATGTAGAAGTAGGGTAAAACAGGGATTAGTATCTTTGATTTTTCTCAACTTATTTCTTATTTGAATAGGTTTTTTTCATCTATTTTATATATAGTGGATAAATATCTAATATTCTTGTATTTATATTATTCCATAGCTCATGTAGCTAGTAAAATATGCCTAGACTAACCTTTAGAGGGTCATAAAATTAAAAATATATTCATTTAGGAGAGTTAGGTCAAGGGAGACTAGTGCCATACGGCTCTAGTGTCCTTAATATGGTACTAATATCCACCTATCAAGCTAATATGCTCAATGAGTTAGGTTATATGACTATGTTTAAGCTAAATATAGATGTATATGGTTTGTATAATGGATGAAAAATTATGATACAGAATCTAGGATAGGTCTAGGGCTAATATAGGAATACATAGTCTCAAACAACACTCTTATCATCCAAATACTACTCTTATGTGATTACAGATGTACCTAACGATATTCTCCAATTAGGAATCCTATAAAATGATACAATCCATAGATATGGGGTATCTTATATTATAGACACTCCATATTAAATTCAAAAACATTAAATCAATCATTTATAACATGTATTTATAGTGGAAATATTGTAATATAATAAGATAATTAGTTTCAAACTTAAATACATATTTTATTTATGGCTTTTCAAAGATTCATTAGATTCTTTAATGTGTTTTAGTTGATGATGTGTTTTATATTATCCTAAAATTTAATGTTTTATTTGTAATTAATTTAGCTACACTATATGTATGATATATTTTTTTAAATGTGAGTGTTGATTTTAAATTTCAATTATAGTAGTGATTATTTGTAGTAGACATGTTTTGATGACTATATTTTTGGAAAATAAAATTATTTTATTAATATATTCATATTAGTTCCTTAATTCAAATGAAAATAGATAATGGTTAAAGTTATTAAGGAATGAAACTAGTCTTCTCAAATCTCAAACATATCATTTGACTAGTAAATAGATTATCGAGTGATGATTATGTTGGTTATTGATAAGAGAAACGGCTAGCTATTATATTATTAAGATTGACCTTGAAGGTAGAGAAAGGGTTTTTTTTAAGTTATCTTTGTTGATTTTTTTAATAAGCATGATCGTTGAACATCAAATTATTGTTGTGTTTCTCTTTCTATGATTATTAATCAATAATCATGTATTAATATATTATAAGTATGATTAACATGAGATAGAATTTAAATATGAACCACATGACAAGTGGGAAATATTTATTAATAAATTACTATATCTATATTGTACATATGAGAAGGTTGATTTATAATTCTTATTTATTTTTCTCTTTGCATAATAAATAATTTGACTATGAATATTTAATATTGTTCTTCTAGTACTTTAATGTGATAAATTTTACAATACCTAAATTATTATAGCTAATAGTCTATAACAAATACAAAAAATATCACAATTTGTAATGAATTAGATTACAATGTTTGAGTTTATAATACATACAAAACTACAAATTAGGTAGCTAAAACAATCCTTTTGTAGCTTTTTCTTCAAATCTTACATTAATATCTACATTATTAGAGACATTTTGACTATCATAATTAACATCATCTCTATTGGTGGATATATTCATGACACATCTTTTAGTTAGTCAACTTTGATTTGTAGTCTCTCTTTCATAAGGAAACCCATCCATGGGATAACAAGAAACATACAACCTCAAATAAGTCTCTAGATTTTTGTTTAATATATTATAACATTTGGATTTAACAAAATATAATGCATTGAATACCCTTTCATCTTCCATATATCCTATAATCATTGTTTTGTAGAGTTCATACAATAAAAAATATTTGTTGACCATTTCATATAAGACATTATCAGGGTAATTTTTTTCCATTAACTCTAATAGCACCACTTTGTATTGGTTAATTTAAAACATGATATTGATCAATCATTACAAGTCTAAAATGTATTGATTGAGATGTTAGTAAATCCTTTTGTAAAATACCTTTAATTTTAAGTCCATTGATCTCCAAATACTTGATGAAATTTACCATATATTTGAAAAATAAATTAGTTTTTAGTTCTTCACCATTTACAATGTTGACAAATATTGGATTCATCACTTTCATGGATTCAAGAAAGTCATCCCTTTTAAAATGATCTCAAATTTTATTACACAATATTATTTAAATATTTATTAATTTTAGTCACATTTGGTAAATAACAATATCATATAATACTCACGTTATATGGACTTCTTCAATTTCTACTCCTACTAAATCAACACATATATGGAATATGAGCATTGGTATCTCCTTTCCATTAAAAATGATACAAATATGATAATTAATATTAAACTCCAAATATTTATTAGGGCCTTTAATATCATTTAAAATTTTCCAGCTTCTAAATACATGGCCTTTAAAATAGTCTTGTGAAAAGTATAACATATCTAAAGATTTACAAACACATTTTCTCAATCAAATGGAATCAAATATATATACATATACATATATATATATATATATATATATATATATATATATATATATATATATATATATATATATATATATATATATATATATATATATATATATATATATATATATATATATATATATATATATATATAAATATATACATATACCTACATATATATATATGTATGTATATGTATGTATATGTATATATATTTATATATATATATATATATGTATATATATATATATGTATGTATATATATGTATATATATATATATATATATATATATATATATTTGATTTCATTCAATTGAGAAAATGTATATATATATATATATATATATATATATATATATCTTGTGTATGTTTCATCAAAAATTTAATTTATTTAAACGTAGGTTGAATATCACATAATTCTATCAAAAATTTTAAATATATTAAATACTACAACAATTCTATTGCCTTATCAACTTTCATCTAGTATTTAAACATAAAACTTGTTAATGATGGATATCCTTTTGAAAATTTTGCATGTTGGATCATAAATAGAAATCCATCTTGTATCAACATATTTCAAAATATTTTTACCATTAGTCACTCTAATCTTGAATTTATGAAATTTTAAACATCTCTTTAGATTTCTTTACATGTATGCATGCAAATCAAAGATAAGCTCCTCTAATTTTTTGGCATTTTAAAAAGTGCCAAAAATCTCATAGGCAAGATTCATTATATGAGCCATGCAATGAATTCGAATCATATATGAGGAAACTATTGTTTACAATCAAACATAGATACTAGTTCTATGTCATTGAATCACATATACACCGTCAACACCAACACAAACTAGCGAGGTAGATATAGCATATTCATCCATCCTAGTTATATCTTTTAAATTAAAAATAATTAATTTGTAAAGGTATTTGGAATTACAAATTTTGGTCATTTTATGTACAACTAATAGATGAGGTTACCTTGAATGGTTATTAAAATTATAAACATGAATGTAAACCCATGATGTGTTTTCAACTATTGTGACCTCGTCAATTAATAGCGAGATAAACCATGCATTTTTTTAATTTTCTTTCAAATCCTCCTTCTCAATCATTGTGAGACATTTTTCCTTTTCCCAAGCAATGATATCTAAACAACGTGATTTTGGAATGTTATGAAATCCATCATGTTGGAACAAAAACTTATAATCTCAAAATTTTGTTAAAGGTTTATTTTTTTAGAATGTGATAGATGGTAGATAACTGTATATTTTTGGCATAAAGATTTACTTGAGTAACTTTTCCTAAATAAGTTTTTATTATTCCTCCTTTATCAATGAGATTTCATAGATGTTTATTATTATCTTCATACTTTGTTACTTACATGCTTGCATTATTTTTAATATTTCCATCTATATGTTTTCTATATTTATCCATATTTTTATTTTAATGACACATATTTTTCAATAATGTTTATCAATTGTGTCCAAATTAAGATGCATTTTTTGGTCCTTTCCTAGCTTTTGACCACATATTGTACATCTACATTTTGTTGGAGTATCATTTCCATTTTTGGGTTTCACTAGTTCTATGAATGGATATTTAACTACCTAGTCAAAATTAAAAGAACTTATAATTGTCCATGTACTTTTATTCTTTCACACATATTTATTTTTGTGGTCTTCAATTGATGTTTATGTTTGATGATTAAAAAACTCATATAGTATTTGTATCTCATTATCAGTATTATCATCTAGTTTCCTCTTCCTTTGTATAAAATTATAAGTTGACTATTTAACTAAAGTTGGTGTTTCATGAAATATAAAAGTATGATCTTATATTTTCACCTCATCCAATTCATCTTGTTTTTAAATTTCATCCACTTGAGGAATTTCATAGTCATACTCAAGAATGTCCTTGAGTGATAGTATGTCATCATCAAAAATATCTTTAAATGGTGATGTGATTAATTCATTCATATAGAATACCATTATCTATGGGTTATGAATTTAAGAAGGTTTACCTTTGAATTATTATTGAACCTTAATATGAAACTAAATATAAATAAAAACACATTTCATAATTTAGTATAGTACATGTATATGGTGTGGATATCGATTTCTTGGGTGTTTTTTCTTACTAGCTAAAATAAGATAATAAGGTTTTTTTATTGGTTGATTATCCCACCCCCTTAACACTTAAAATAGATGACATATAATCTATCAATTATATTATAGACACAAATGCTACTGGGTGACACCAGTGTTATCAAGTGACACCAATGTTGTTATTTGACACTAATGTTGTTGAGAAACACTAATGCTATTGAGAAACACTAATGCTACCAGACAATACCAATGTTGATGTATAATAGGATTTTAGGTGGTTGACACACATGTTGTCATGTGACATGATTGTTTGTGGTTAACACAAGCTATTACAAGTGAAAATTTTGTAAGTATGTGATATCTATGATGGTAAGTGACATAAATGACTTCCAAATGGTATCTATCTAATATGCTTCAAAAATTCAATCCTCAAATGATTATATATTACATATAATAGTGAATAAGCTCATATTAACTTTAGACAAAGTATTAAACTATATTTATATGTAAGAAATTTATTTTAAATAATAGATGAGCTGACTTGGAAAACTAACTTACACAAATAATTAAGGTAAATCCACATTGTTTACTACCCCCTAAAATTGCCAAACCCCAATTTCTAAAATTAAAATATTCATTACTTAACAAAAATCAACACTAAAATTTACCCTAAAAATAGTGTATCATATGATAATAATGAACACAAAAAATTAGGTCAAGAGAAAGTAAAATTATTTGAACTTTTTGAGATTTTATTCATTAAAACCCTGATTATCTCCATAAGTTCTTTAATAGTATATAAGACACTAGAAAACCAAAAGCATTAGATAACAACCATTTATCTATATTGACATAAATATCAGAGGTATTATATATTCCTATTAAACATCACTTCAATTATCCCTCCCCTCGATTATACCATTCATCACTATATTTATTTGGGGTATGGGATATTTGTTCAAGACGTTATTCCCTAAAGACAAAATAAATATTACTACATCCTCCATGGGAACAGTCAATATTTCAACTCAGTTACTTATTTTAATGCCTTTATCAACTCAAGTAGTGTTTTCATATTTTTTGGTGACATCCCAAATATTAAATCTCAACCAAAATGGGTCTACCATGTAAACCCTTCTCTAAGTTATTCAATATCTAGAATCTAAGGTTACCAATATTGATCAAAATTCTTTAAAATCAAGTCATATTATTAAATCATAATATATATTACATAATCCTCTCAAACTTGAGATATCTTTGCACCTTTTACCAACCAAGTTTTTAGCACCCCAATTTACACTTTATGATGGAAATGGTGATCCTAAATAAAAACTTATAACTTTATATAAAACTAGTCTTGATTATGCTTCTAATGATAAAATTTTGACCAAATTATTTCCAATAATCCTAATGGACTATGCTTTGAGATGGTTTTGTGATCTACCAGTATAATCAGTGAAAGCATTCAAGTCTCTGGTAGATAAATTCCTAGCCCATTTCCCTATAAACATTACTAAAAATTTCATATGCATAAATTTAAAATATCAATAAAGGAAAAAATGAGCCTATAAATGAATTTTTTTTGAGGTATAAGATAATATTAGCCAAAATGACAAATCTAATGGTAGATAAAGAGCTTTAAGATATCTTCAAGTAAATTTTGTTTGACACACTACATGATTATATTATCTTAAAGAATTTTTAATCTTTTGATGACTTATGTCACATTTTTTGAGATCGATAAATGAAACTTATTGCATTAAACAAGCTTAACTATGTAGCCAACACACCAACTACATCAAATATAAAAGTTTTATATCAAACCAAGTTATAAGGCAAAACCTTCAAAAGTTAATAAGGAAGAAAAAATAATGATGAATAAAGTGTCATAATAACATAATCTAATCATATTATTTAAACACCTAATAGATAATTTATAATTAACTGAGTGTCTAACTTCACTCCTTCAGAAGATAGTGGAGTGTCATCTCATATATCTCCCTCTTCTTTTAGATGTTGATACAAATCACTCTCTACCAAAATGATATGATACAAATGCTTATTTTGACTATCACCAATGTGTTGAAAATTCTAAAAATAAATGTTTCAAATTTAATATTAAGATACAAGACATCATTTATAGTGAAAGTATCACATTTGATGATTTACCAAAGGATTCAGGATCACAACATGGTGACCATTAAGACCAAAAGATATTACACAATCCTTGTAGGATCATTATAAATAAACATCAAGAGTAAAAATGGAATATAATTCACATCCACCTCAAAAAAATTATGGGATCCTATTAGATGGGATTATTTACACACTTACACGTGAGTTACCTACTATGGTTTAGAGGCCTTACATTTCATTTAATGAAAGTGAAATTGTGATTGATGACTCAAATTTCCCCTCATTATTTATTACATCATATCTTGATCATCATCTTATACACATTTTGATGATTGATAATAGTTATATTGAGAATTTACGTGCCATGACATTTCTCTCACATTTTGGATATGCACATGATGTTTTATACCCTTTAACCAATATGGTCAAATCATTCAATGAGAAACTATAAGAATTTTTTGGTGAGATTGATTTACAATTTACAATTTTTTTTTATTATGTGACCACAACATTTTTAGTTATATCACATACAAGGCCATTTTTTATGTTATTGGGATGACCTTGTATTTATAAACTCCATGCAATTCCCTCCATAGTGCATAGATATCTCAAGTATATTCATGCCAACAATGTAATCATAATTTTAGGGATTCAATACAAACATCCATTACAATAAGATAAGTTTATTCTAAGATAGATAACCATGCAACCTACTAAGGTTAATCATGAGTGAAATGGTAAGAAAAAGGAAATCCCCTTTCTTAGGTGTCCAATACTAGAGAGGTCATTACATTATAGATACATAGTTGACTCTACGAAGCTATCATCTATACCCACACAACCTAGCCAATTTTTGAGAGAATATCATCATATTTTAGAAAGGGTAAAAATACCCAATCTTAAAGTTATAATGAATAATCCACATATCACTAAATAATGGGTTCCATGAACCACTATAGTTTATAATCTTATAAATTCTATAGTTATATATTTGGAACATATGTATGATCCTTAGCAATATAACCATTTTTTTGTATGTCATAATGAGCCTAGATAATTCTATGAACATCCCTTATATGGGTCGTCATCTACCCTTCTCATCCCTAAATTTAAAAAAAAATAAAAAATACAAAATTATTTAACATTCACATGTTTAAGAGATTGTTCATATGTTATTTACTTTATGTTATTAGATAGCATATCATTTCCTTTCTATACAGACATATTTTTCATGGGTAATTGAAGTGTGATATAGGAATACACTATATCCATGATGTGTGTGTGTGTGTGTGTGTGTGTGTGTGTGTGTGTGTGTGTGTGTGTGTGTGTGTGTGTGTGTGTGTGTGTGTGTGTGTGTGTGTGTGTGTGTGTGTGTGTGTGTGTGTGTGTGTGTGTGTGTGTGTGTGTGTTGGACATTCCCTTTATCCATGTGATACACTATGCAATGGGAATATTCTTTTATTGATCATAATTTATATAAGTTATATTGTTTTATGATCAATTTACATTATCATGTTGAGATTATACACTAATTCTTACATGTGTCTATATCCATTCTTATATATTACACAATGTGTTAGATATGCTATGCTACATGACATTTTATTAACACACATTTATAGGTACTAGTATGATATGCTTATGCTACTTTATTAAACTTCAATTATTTGTCTTATTACATGGCTTAATTGAGTGTAATTATTATTTGATACCTTTTTTGTATTATGGAATATTTGAATATGTTCCTTATTTTTTGGCCATGTGACTCTCCAATTCATCCCCTCAGCAAGTGTTAAACTCATGAAGACCACACAAGAGTTTTTGCTTTTGTGTAGTGTTGAGTTACCTAAAACCAAGCCTACATGTTAATGTTTCCCATCTACACTTGCACTCAATAACTAGTGTAGGTTCAC
This sequence comes from Torreya grandis, assembly GCA_037957365.1. NCBI lineage: Eukaryota > Viridiplantae > Streptophyta > Pinopsida > Cupressales > Taxaceae > Torreya > Torreya grandis. The sequence goes on from JARHVA010002018.1 coordinate 311,044, forward strand.
ATATCAACTAAGGCACATATACTCAATAACTAGTGTAGGTTCACATATCAACTAAGTGTTGATTTTGACCTATGAAGAGTTCCCAATGCACACTTGATTCAAATATACTTCATCACACCAATATGATGCATAATTTAGAGTGCACTAACCTCCTAGACATAAAGTAATGAAGGAGAGAAATGCATCGAAAGTAGTTCCAAATAGTGAAGAGTGCACTCGATATATTTGATCTTATTATGCACTCTTATTCAAAGGCCTCCTCATGACTAAATGATGAATTCCCTTGAAAAATCATAGGTTTTCACATCTACATCCTTATAAAATTAAATTTATGGTCTTGACTGCACACCATCTTCTTCACAAGCCAATATACATTATGGATAAAAGGCGCAAAATACAAGGACCATCGAAAGAGTCTACATGTAAGAAGAGTTAGGTCCATTCATATTTATGTATAATATTACCCTCAACACTCTTCACAGCTCAAAAATTCACTATGTATTCAACTCTCTACACAACCTTCAATGTGCACCCTTCTTACAAGATACATTTAACTACCCAACATGTAATATGGCATGGTATAACCAAAAATTAAACCTATATAGTCCCATGTTAGTGGAATTATCTAGGTGCATTAATAGGTGGTAGCTATAAAAAAGGGTGGTGGATGAGTCTAATTAGACATTAAGGGAGCTAAATCTAAATATATTTGAATGTAAAGGTGGCTATAAAAGTGTTAGAGCATGATCAAACTCCTCCCTTGGCTGCCTATATTCCCTTCATTCTCAGACACACATGTGGATCTATGAGTGACCTTCCAACTAATTACATGATCGAATTAGTAGACCTAAATAAAATAAGCATGGCCTATATAAGTTATTACAAGGAATTGGATTTTCTTAATCAACTTTGAGCTCTGAGAACCTTTTTCAAATTTAATTTCCTACTTACCACCTCTAATGTCAAATTGAATGTGTTGGGCCTTGCTCAGTGTTATATAAACCCTAATTTTTATTATAAAATGGTTGGCAATTCTAGGCATCATAACTCTACTAGAATTTTCCCTCCAAGAGATATTTTTTATTATATCAAAGCTTTTCCCATTCAAATTTATAATAATGCCTTAAACCTTAAGATTAATAATAATCAATTTACTTTTATTCGTGATCTATGTTTTATGTGCATTCATGGTTGTTTATCTTTATCTATGGATGTTTTTCCCCCTCAAACTCTACATAGAATTGAAATTATGTGCAATTCACATGTTGTTTATACATGATTCTACATAGGATTTATCTATGGACCATTTCTCATACCTATTAATATTGTGTTATGTTCCCTTACCTCCATGCAAAACACTTATGTAATTCACCCAATTTGAAGATCATGTATCCATTTTTTTAGTTTTATTATGTCCTTAAATGGTTGAGGAGCTCATTCTATTCTTGACACATAACCTTTTACATTTTATCAACCCTCCTACCTTTTATCTCTCTTTTCCCCTTTATCAAGTTTAGGTTTAGTTCTAGCTGTAGATTTCATTCTCCTCTTTATAGGTCTATGAGTTGGTCATAAAACAAGTGCACTTAAAATAGAATAAAGTTGACCTACTATGAAGGTTCATCCGAAGGAGTGAAATATACCCACACCTTGGGGGATGATCCCATTGTTACAAAGAGATAATGAATTCCTTTTTAGCATGCAAGTCTAAGGCATTAAGCACAAAATATCCATGCATCAATGTGTACAATATCCTTTCATACATGGGTGCATATTTCAAGTGATAAAAATACATAATTATTAGAATAAAAATTACTAATATAGGGGTGAATCAATATTCAAAAACTTTTTTATACAATATTACTTAAGAAATCATATATCATTTAGACAAACATGTGCATCTTAGAAAACATAAACATCAATTCAAAAGAGCATGAAACAGATGAACACAATATGTATGTGGGAAACCATCAAGGAGAATAAAACCCATTGATGATGTAAATGGAATATATTATATAAACCAAAAACCAACTTTAATGAAGCACCAACTTCACATGGGACACCAACCCCAACTAAATAAGTATCAACTCAGTTAGGCTTTAGCAAGCATCCACTTCAAAGGAGGAACCAATCCCATAAGATGACTTAAAACCAACTCAGCCACCTAAAACTCTTGATCACCTTCATAACACTATTTTTCTCATAAAATAAATTATGGTCTCTTTTTTATCTCTTCACACACTTATATCCCTCTTGAATTGGCCTCTAGCCTTCTTCACTTAACTAGCCCTCTTCTTGACTTGATTAGGTCATATGACCTTGATCCTTACCCAAAGAAAATCTATAAAATGTTAATAATTAGTAGTCTATCCCATTATGATGTTATAAAATTACTCCTTCTTCTCTCTAATATACTTTATTTTTCACTTAATTTAAACTCACTTAATATGCCTAAATTATTACCTAGTATTTATATGCCTTTCTTGTTTATTTCCTTCTTGGTTAGACAAACATTATTATATTCTTAGGTCAGACATGTAATTTATCTTATTACATCTTATATAAGTGGATAAAACATTATTTGAGTCCCTTTAGGTCTGATCTTCTTCAATTAGGCCTTATCTCATCTTTAGGCCTCATGGAGACCTAATCCCATTAGGCCTATTTAGCACACATTACCTTTTGATCTTCTAAGAGAATATTAAACACTTTACATGGAAAAACACATCATATTACATTCCAATATATTATTTATAATATTATCTAAGATTCATATCACTTTTTATCTCAAACCATTACTTGGAGCACATCATTAATATTGTTCATATTAGGCATGTGCATACCCAAAAAATCTATCATGAGAAATTGAAGCATAAACAAAAATTTTCCATAAAAACATGGAAAATAAACATATAAATAATATACATTACCTTACATTCATTATAATTTTCATTATACTTCATAACTCAAGGCAAAAGGACTCAACCCATTCTCTGCAAGTAACTCACTCAAAATTGCCAATTGATCTCAAAATATAGTGATGAAACCTTGAGTTTTTGACACATTTAAGAACATAATTAAGGTATTAAAATTATCTTAAATAATCATAAATTAAACCTCCATTAAAACTATCATAATAACTAATGACAACTATTGGTCTTGTAGACCCATCTATTGACCTCCTCTCTCATAGACCTTACTCACCCAGACAAGCCATTTTGGATTTGATGTTTCAACCTATTACACTCAATCTCAAATATTATAAAAATAATTTATATTTCATTAAATTTTAAAAAAAAACTTCATGTCCATTACATTCATAAAATTAGGTAAAATATCCTCCAACTCATCACTGTAACTTGCTTACCTAGGTCTGCTAGTTTACCTTCAAATATAATCATGGTGATAATGAATTTCAACCCTTGTGTAGACACTTTCAAGGAATTATGATGAATTTGGATGATATTATTATATCATTATGTAAATATCAAATATAAATATACCATGGTCAATATAAAATATTGGTATTTCATACCAATCTCATAGTCGTGCACCTTCATTGTCTCATCTGCACTAGATAGGTCAACTTATGATCAACAATTTCATCATATCTACTGACCAAAAAATATATATCCAACATAATCATGTTTTATATTTCTTTTAAAAAGTTATCCATGCACTTGGATTCATCCCTAGTCTATTATAACACCTATATAATAAACTTCTCACTTATTCTTAGTTTTCTCATTGTCTACACCATTAGGCCTTTTAGTAATAGGTCAAATTTCATGATCATTTTATCACATATAAGGTATATAACCTACTAATAAACCACCATGGACATATAATACAATTTTAAATCTTAAAAATCCATATAATTAGCAACTTTAACATGGTAAAATTTACCTGTTATATCAAATCTCTAAGAAATAATGTTTTTCATGTAGGGTCCACAAAGTCACCTAATAGACCAATCACACCTGGAGGTGATTAGGAGATTCCAATATATTAAATAATAATAAAATTATGTTGTTAAATCTATTTTTATATATTTTTATCAAAATATCTCTCGTCAAGTCATTGTTAGGGTTTCAAAGAGGGTTAACAAAAAATTTGGTGTTAATGATTGTTCATAAAACATTATCCCCTTATTCCAAAAACCAATACTTTTATCTTTGATCCTTCCTCATATTCCATTAATATATTAATTTATCATTTATAGGTTACACATGCTAATGAGTACTTGAAATATCTTCTTAGGTTGAGAATCCTTCATTATATGCACATAGGAAACCTCAAAACTACATTCCATGCCTTTTCTTACAAAATTTAACCTCAAAATTGGTAAACACACCTAAACCAAAATTAAAAACCTCTATAAATTTTTATTTTTTCATGTTTATCTTAAAAATATTAAACTCATACATTATTTGGCCACCATATCTCTCTTTGCTTCTTGGATCTTGACCTGGAAGTTATATTAGGTCTTGAAACTAATGTTCAATCCTATTTCCATGCACTAAAAACCTCACTCACATTATCAATCAACCTATAACATTTTAAAACACTACTTTTCATCCTTCATAAGCCTTGACAATACTTCATGGTACTTCATTGGGTTAGGCAAGGTCTAAAACTAGTCTAGTTGCATGCTAGGTATATAGGACTTACCCCTATAGGATCATCTTAAAACACACCACGTTCTCCAATTCCTAATATTCATAATTAAAAAATCCTATAATAATTCTTAGTCCTCTTTTCAACCATCTCATTAGGCCACTAAGCTTATACCTTCTCACAAAGTCTCTTTGTATAATGACCAGTGTCATGACTAGATTTCTCAATCATTTTAAGTTTGACAACTGACCTCAAAACACTCTTTGATGTTTCTACATATTACTCACATTAATTTCATTCTCCTTATATATTATCATACATATATACATACCTCGTCATTCTCACATGCACATTCTTATCATGACTAGGCTTCTCAAGACACCTAGTACTCAAAACATGCTTACCTTGACCTAATCATCAAACCTCTTTAGGACAACATTGATAGTCATCAAGCTAACCTGAATCATGACACTAAAGTCATAAGAATCATTAGGTTTCCTTAAAATTTTCTCTCAATAGAGAGATAATAATTTTCCTTCAAATTCTCTCTTGCCACATCTCTTCCTTGTCACATACCACTTCACCATGCATATTTACTAGTGCAACCTTGTCATCAATGACATCAACCTTGGCCTTGAAATCAATGGAAATACTTCTCAACAAACTCCCCCTTTCTCATTGATTTAAAATCATTCTTCAAATTGATCATTCTCATCTCCCTTAGTTTGGTCAATTTCCCTTCTTAAACTTTCTTCCCCTTTGACATTAATGACAAAGGGCCCTACATAGACCTACATATGGAACCATACCTTATTGATATATAATATTAAGACATATAATATGAATAATTAATATAACATTCTCCCCCTTTCACTAATCATACCTGATTTAGATGGACTCTAAAAACAAGACCACTTCTTAACATATATCAAACCGAATCACAAACCTAAATGGATCCCATTAAAAATAAACATCTACCATGTCTATACTACCTAAATAGTGTCTTTATGAATCCTAATGTAGTTACCACTTCCCATAGGACACTAAAACAACTAAAGTTTAGGATATTCCTAGATCTCTATGTTCTCATTTGACTGAATCTCCTTCAAAACCCTTTTTGTCTTGATTTGCATTATAGGTTTGATCTCTTCATCATCCATTTCATCATCAATGTGGGATAACAATAGAAATGCCTAACTTGATTCCACATTTGAGGCATGCCCTATCATATCAAATAGTCCTCTTGAGATTTTAGACTAATCATGACTCATCTTCATTATCTTTGGTTTCCAAACATTCATTTGTCTTTTATTTAGCACTCTAGAGGCTTCAAACCTCTTATTTTATCTTGATGACCTTCTAACATTGTTAAGATAGAATTTTTAAATGTGTCATACATCATGAAAAATGTGACAAACCAACTTATACATACCTCTTGACTGGTGTGAGTTGTGACTCCTTCTATAGTCCCATGAGTTCTCAATCTTGGAGGTTATTCTACATTCTCTTTCTCTATGACCAAACTAATTACACATAAATTAGTAACCATTGAATGAATTGCCATACCTTATATTATTATTCTATTTGATATGTCTTTTCATGTTGACCTTATCTTCAATAGTCTTCTCCTTGACTTGAGGTGCCTCTTTTTGGTCTTCTTTGAAACCAAGACCTATTTTTTCACTTATAAACTTTTGATTACTCAAGATATCATCTAAATCCTTAGTGGTTTTTTAAAACTTCATAAAGTTCCTCACTTTTCTATATGATTGATTAAACTTAGCTTTTAATGATTCTATTTTAGTTTAATACCTGATACATTATTATTCTTTAATCTTTAGGCTTTCATTAAGTACCTCCATTTATGCCTCAACTTTATTTATGACCTCATCATAATCCTTGGAAGCATTATTCAACCTTTCCTCAAACAAGCCAATCTACTCCTCATAGTCCTTAACTAATGATCTTATTTTGTGATTCTTTTTCCTTTGGAATTTTATTTCCTATAGGGCACTTACCAATTCCACCTAAATATCTACTTCAACTTCTTCTTCATATATTTACACATCAACCATAATGTCTTTCCCACTTGAACAACCCTCATGGTTTGATTCTATGTCCATAAACAAGGTTTCATTATTGTCATGTTTATGTTCATGACTGCCATCATCACTATCAGATTCACTTGGGTCACTTACCTCAAAAGAGTTGTCTTATTTAGTATAGAAGCTTCTTTTATTCTTGAAATTTCATTTTCTATCTTCATACTTATTGAATTCATTCTTTTTTATTAGGATAATAGGTCTTATTTTTATCTCCATGATGTTCATCATGTTCTTAATTATGCTTATATTTATCCTTGTTAGGATAGTTGGATGCAAAGTGACCAATATTGCCACAGTTAAAGCATTTGAAGGATAACTTTCCTTTTTACTTACTAGATCCAAACCTCAAATTCCTTACAAAAATGGATATCAATTGATCATCATCAACATCTAAAAATTATTCACCCTTAACCTTCTTGGGATTTTAATTCTTTTCAAATTTTAAATCTTCTTCCTTCTTGGTAGGTCTTCCTTCATTAGTTCTCATCTCATAGGCAATCAAAATGTGATGAAGCTCATCCATCTCTATCTTGTCTAAATATTGCATCTCCTATACTATAGATACCTTAGAGTCAAGATTAGGAGTTAATGATCCCAAGACCTTTTGAATAACTATTTATTATTTCACCTCTTCTCTCAATCCTCTAATGACATTTACAACTTCATCAACCCTCAACAAGTAAAATGTAATGTTTTCATCTTTAGCATTTAAAATTATATTTAGTGGGTCTATAATTTGGCCATATTCACCTTGGTTTATCCTTCATATATATTATTTATTTTTTCCCATATATCTTTAGTTAATCCACAATACATTACCTTCAAAATACGTGCCTTTGATAAGCCATAAATAATGGCATTCATTGCCTTGGAGTTGTTTTCACTATCCTTCTTACTAGTTACATTTATTGGTGGAAAAGGAAGAACAATATAACCATCCACAACTAACTTCCAAATATCATGTCCTTATGACATAAAATATATCTTCATCCTAACATTACAAAATCCATAGTTTGATCTATTGAATAATGTAGCCTTACTAATAGAGAAACCACCTTGAGCTTGCTAACTAGCCATCCTTGCTTCTAGGATATCCTTTAGGATTTTAGACCAACTTCAAAGGACCAGTATTTGATAAAAAAAAATTGGAAGAAAAATGATTGATATGGAGGTGAATAAATATTTAAAAACTTTATTATATAATCTTACTTAAGTAATCATAGATCATCTATACAAATATGTACATCTTAGCAAGCATAAGCATCAATTTGTAAGAGCATGAAAAACATGAACATAATATGTATGTGGGAAGCCTCAAGGGTAAATAAAACCCACTAATGTTAAAAATTTACTATATTAATATTATAAAAACACCAAATTTATTGAATCACAAACTTCACATGGAGCACCAACCCCAACTAGCTAAGCACCAACTCAGCTAGGCTTTAGCAAGAACCCACTTGAAAGGAGGTACCAACCCCCCTAGATGACTCAAAACAAAATTAACCACATAAAATACTTGATAAAATTTATAAAACTATTTTTATAATACAACATATGATTATCTCCTTCATCATCTCTTCACACACTTTTATCCCTCTCAAACTGGCCTCTAGCCTTCTTCACTTAACTAGCCCACTTCTTGACTTGATTATGTCATATGACCTTGATCCTCACCCACATAATCTCTATAAAATTTTCATAATTTATCATATATCCCATTTTTATTGTCTATAATACTTATTTTTTATCTCTAATATAATTTATTTTTCATATTCCCTAAACTCACTCAATAGGCCTAAAAAATTGCCTAGTATTTATACAAGTCTTTCTTGTTTATTTCCTTCTTGATCGGCCAAAAATTATTATATTCTTAGGTTATCCATGGAATTTATTATTAAATATTATATAAATGTATCAAAAATTATTTTATTCCCTTCAAATCTGGTCTTATTCAATTAGGCCTTATCTCATATTTAGGCCTCATGGAGACCTAATCCCATTAGGCCTATTTAGCACACATTAACTTTTGATCTTCTAGGAGAACATTCAAACAATTTACATGGTATAAAAAAATAATATTCCATTCCAATATACACTTTCTAATATTATCTAGGCTTCATATCACTTTTAATATCAAACCACTACTTAGAACACATCATTAGTATTATTCATATTAGGCATGTGCAACCTAGAAAGTCTGTCTTGATCAATTGAAGAGTAAACAAAAAATTTACAAAAAACCATGGAAAAAAAACATATACATAAGTTACATGACCTTATATTCATCATCATGTGTATTATACTTCACAACTTAGATCAAAAGGACTCAAACCATTTTCTTCAAGTAGCTCACTTAAAATTACCATTTGATCTCAAAACATAGTCATGGAACCTTGAGTTTTTTACACATGTAGGAACATAATTAAGGTATTAAAATTTATTAAAATTATATTAAATAATCCTTATATAAACTTACATTAAAAATATTAGAATCACTAATGAAAACTATTTCTCTTGTAGACCAATCTATTGACCTCCTCTCTTATAAACCTTACTTGGCCAGATAAGCCATTTTGGATTTGATGTTTAAACCTATTAAACTGACTCTAAAATATTATAAAAATATTGCATATTTCAATAAATTTTTAAAAAAAAACATAATTTATATTAAATTCATAAATTTATGTCAAATATCCTCCAACTAATCAGTGCAACTTGTTTACCTAGGTCTGTCAGTTTACCTTCAAACACAATCATGGTGATAATGACTTTCAACACCTATGTAGACACTTTTATTGACTTATGATTAGTTTTAATTATTTTATGATATCATTAGGTATATATAATATATTAATATACCATGTTCAAGTGACAATATTTGTCTTCTAGACTAATCTTATAACTTTACACCTTCATTATTTCATCTGCACTAGACAGGTCAACTTATGAGCAACAATTTCATCATATCTACTAACCATAAAAACATATATCAAGTATGAACATGGTTTAAAATTATTTAATAACTTCCCCATGTACTTGGATTCATCCCTAGTCCATTATAACACTTCCTTAATCAACTTCTCACTTTTACCTCATTTTCTCATTGTCCGCACCATTAAGCCTTTTAGTAATAGTTTAACTTGCATTATTGGTTTAACACATTTGAGGTCTATAAAATTATAAAAAACAAACATTGGTATATAATAAAATTTTCAATCTTCAACCTCCATCCAATTATCAACTTTTACTTGGTCAACTCTGCCTACTACATCAAATCTTCAAGAAATAAGGCTTTTCTTGTAGGGTCCACACAGTCATTTGATAGAAAAATCACACTTAGAGGTGCTTGGGAGAGTCCAATACATTATAAAATCATAAAAATAGGTAATCCAATCCATTCTGATCCATTTTTATCAAAATATTTCTTGTTGGGTCATTGTTAGGGTTTTAGAGAGGGTTAACACTATTTTGGGTGTTAACAATTGTTCATAAATCTTAGTCCCTTATTCAAAAAATTAATTATTTTAACTTTGATATATGACCCTTAATCATCTACCATGAATATATTGGGCTATCATGTAGATTTTACATGTACCAATTAGTACTTTAAAGTTCTTCTCAGATCAAAAATCCTTCATTTTATGCATACATGAAACCTCAAAACCACATTCCATGCCTTTTATTGAAAACTTTGACCTCAAAATTGGTCAGCACACATAAAACAACAAGGAATACCTCTATAAATTCTCATTTTTTCATGCTTATCTTTAAAAATGAAACTCATACCTCATTTGGCCACCATCTCTCTCTTTGCTTGCTTAGACCTTGACCTGCAAGTCATATTAGGTCTTGAAATGGACCTTCAAACCTCTTTCCATGTAATCATAACCTCACACCCATGATCAAGAAACCTATAACATCCTCAAACACTACTTTTCATTCTTAATATTCCTTGAAAATACTTCATGGTACCTCATTGGGCCAGGTAAGGTCTAAAACTAGGCTAGTTGCATGCTAGGTATGTAGGTCTTACCCCTATAGGCTCACCTTGAAACACACTAGAGTGATAAAATTCCTCATATGCATAATAAAACAACCCTATAATACATCCTATTCCTTTTTTCATCTATCTCATCAAGCCACTAATATCATACATTCTCCCAATGTCTCTTCCTGTAATGACCAATGTCATGACTAGGCTTCTCAATCATTTGAAGTTTGACAACCTTGAAACACTTCTTGATTATTATATACCTTAATCATATTAATTTCATGTTCCTTAGATATTATAATTCATATTTACACACTTATTCATGCTTATCATGCACATTATTGTTATAACTAGGCTTCTCGAGACACTTAGTACTCAAAACATGCTTACCTTGACCTGATCATCAAACCTCTTTATGACAACACTAGAATTCATCAAGTTGACCTGAATCATGACATTAACCTCAAAATAATCATTATGTTGCCTTAAAATTATCTTTCAATATAGATACAATAATTTTCCTTGAAATTATCTCTTTCCACATGGCTTCCTTGTTACATATCACTTCACCATACATCTTTACTAAATGTACTTTGACATCAATGACATCAACCTTGACCTTGACATCAATAAAATTAACCTTCACCTTGACAAAAATGAAAATACTTCTCAACATTAATGCCACTAATTTTTTTAATTTGGTGTTCTTATATTTGAGCATGTCCTCCCATTTGAGTGTGTAACTTTTGAACATTCCCCTTATTTTAGGTCTCTTCATACCCATTTTTTATGACATTAAGTGTTCTTATGTGTGTGTTTGATTATTTTAAGACATTGAGCTTGTTACTTATAGATGTTTTTATGATCCGTATCATGCATCTTAGGGAATTTTATGTTTGGATATTATGATCTTCATTGATAAATCTAATTAGAAATGATTCCACTCTATGATTCTTTACTACATGATTGATATAAATATAGCATGGTTATCTTATCCTTTTGAGATAAGATGACCATTATATAACATTACCCTCACCTTAAAAAGGGGAAATATCATTGAGATAATTTCATAGATATATGAGTACACACACATAGTTGATATAATTTGTAGAATTTGATATAATTTACATGATTTAGATATACACTTGGGTTAGAATATTATACACTTGGCACCCATGTTCACATATTTGGGACAAAACAAATCAAATTTGTGATATATATTATACATAGTTTTTAAAAATTAGGTTACATTTTTATAGATACTTTAGATTCAGATACATTTTAGGTGTATATTCCATGAAAATATACCAAAATAACATAAAAATATTCAAATTATATACATATGTATCCACTAACTTGACCAAGATGCATCAATTGAGATTTTATTTGTCTATATCAGTTGGATCCCTTCAGTAGTTTGATTGAGATTTAGCATAATTAATGGCCTTGTAACTTCTTCCATGTTATAGGTTTAGATGGGTATACCATTTAATCTAGGTGAGACTGGATAGATTGGATATATTATGTATATATTTGAGTTGTGTGATTGAGATTCATTAACCTTGATGGCCTTTCCACAACTCAACATTTTTTATTGGATTGGGGGCATGATCACCCTATAATTATCTTCTTCACATCTCCAAGATTTATTTTTTAAACTTTCTCTAAAGATGTATCAAGGAATCATCATTACCAATGGAAACATGGTTGCATCAACACATAGGTGTACTCCTTCTTTGCTCTCTTTTCTTTCAAGAATTTTAATTATGTAATTTTTAAGATTATATGCACTAATTACATTGTAACATGTTATTGGTTATAGATGACACATAAATATCAAATGAAAATAGGGATCAATTAAAATCAAGGAGTGTTGTACACACCAAGGTATATATTTATTTTCTTTTAACCTAGTAATTTTATCGTTATGTTTTATTAGATTAAATGGGGAATGTAGATGCTAAATATGGATTTTACATGATAAACTAGTCTTGTACACTTGGAAAATATCACTCATGGATTAACCATTTATTTTAAAACCTTTTTGCCACTATAAGTTTCATGTTTGCCATGTCATTATGCCTAAGTGATTATCTTATAATATTTCCCTAATATTTTGATTACCTAAATCACATGTAGTCCATATTATATTTAAAACCTTACACACACACACACACACACACACACACACACACACACACACACATTACACTTACAATTACATATCTTCAGAAATTATCTATCCTTAAGGACACTATCATCTAGACTAGGACACTAGCATCAATGTTAATGTCCCAAGTATGACACTAGTGTTTATACCCTAAAAACACTCAAATTTACAAATATTTAAATATGTATGGGTTTTCCTATTTTTTCTAATTATCAATCCCTTGAGATAATTTTAAATGGTGCATTATAAATTTAAAAAAATCACTCATTTAATTGTCTAGAAATTACCAAGCAAGAACCTATCAAGCTCACTAAATCATCCATATAACTAAGTTCTACTACCTTATTCCTTCTTATTTTTAAATCAGTCATAGGAAAAATATAATTATAGGTATAAATAATTAAAATATAATCCCATTATCATTATTTGTCAAGTTAAAAGATATATCACTACATGCACTCACCTACAACATATTGTACAATTAATTACACATAAGCCTACAAGAGGGGGATCACTACGTCAATCTAAGGCCCGCTTTGGAGTATAGGCTATGTATTCAAGGCTCACTAACATATGGGTATTTAAGGTAAACTCAACTTAACTTGAGCCCACTAACCCGTATCTTATAAAGTGGTATTCCCTAACTTGAGGGCCTAGGGTTTTAGCTACATACTCATTCTAGAACATGTGTGCATGATCAAAAAAGGCAATCTATAACATGATAGTGAAACCTAACTGATGAAAGTGGAATTTATATCAATGTACTTGCATTATATATAGGATAGAAGCATGTTATTTTGGCTATAAGTGTCAATTCTAGTGTCCTTATTTTGACAATGGTGTCTAAGTTGACAAAGATCTAATTTTTAGAATCTGATGAATATAATTGAGCATCATATTGACTTTTTTTTCACCTATAGTTACCAAATATTCTTGTGTACTAGTGAACAAGTTAAGTATTATTACTTATTTGAGTTTAGGCAATAAAATTATTATTTGGCATTTTACTTTCTATATGTATAATATTTTCATAACTAAACATTATATCATAATATATTGTGAATCTAAATTATTTAATTGGTATTCCTCTAGAATAGATTATTCATTAATTTATTAGGCTATTCTCCTTACTATTATTTCCAAAAAGATTTAAACGTCATGTTATCATACTTTACGTTTACACCTTGTTGAGGATTATTTGAATCCCTCCTACTTCTTATATTTTAAAAATATTGCTTCTTATCACCCCTAATTCAAATCTATTTTAGCTTTCAAATATTGGTTTAAAAAAAATGCATATATTTCAAAAATTCACAAAATTCAAAATATCTTTCAAAAAATAAAAATAAGTACCTAAATCATTTTAAAATATTTCTAGATTTATTCTTTTCATATGTTTTTTATTGATGTGTTAATAAAATATCATATTCCATATTTACAATAAAGAATGATTCTCACAAGGTACTTGAGTGTGATATAGGACATACTTTCACATGATTCTTTGATGTCAAGCTTCCCTTATTACCCAAAAACCTTGCTATGTTGGGGGCATCTCTACACTCTACATGAATACTTTAATAGGTTGTATCTATCCACCACCTCTCTAACATGTTGAACTACATATCAAAGAGATTTATTTCTACATCACTCATATTCTTCACATGTATTACATGAAATATGTTACTAACATTAGCATTCATACATATGATAGAGTTATACTATTTGAATTTGTTGCAAGTTTTAATTGGTATTCTTATTCTACGTGACATTTTATAATTACTTTGTTATTATATGTGTGGCCCTTGACCATATATGTTCAAAATATTTATTAAATGGCATAATTATTCCATTTTCATGTGGCCCTTGGCCTTGTGTATTATGCACCATTTTATATGTCTCTTGTATTTTACTTCTTGACCCTTATGGGTGAAAAAATATTTAAATTACATGACAAATTATATGACATCACTTCTATTATGGTTACTTTTATAACAGTGCCATGATTCATATCATCCATTCTACCTACTTTACCATGGTTCCATGATTCATATCATGCATCACTTACATATTATGTCTTTAATCTAGTGTTGTGATGTATATGATACATACATTTCTTCTATGATTCAATGATATATCTTTTTAACACATGTTTCATAGACAAAACTTCAATGTTATAATAAATACTATTAACTCAATTAACTTAAAATATTCAAGGTGTTATATCTTTCACATATGCTTTATTTTTAGATAAGTGACTTTGTAGGCTACATCTCTCATCTCATAAAAGATCCATCACAATGGGATTGCTTAAAATAGTCAAGCCTCATGAGTAAAATTTCATATTTATGGTTATCATGCCCAAAAATAAATGTCGTAAAAGCCATGTAATTTTATTTTATTTTTTCTAATTTAATCCAATGATTCTTACTTATTAACTAGAATTTATTACCAATTAAACTATTGTGTAATTTTACCAATGCTACAAAGGAGCATGACACACAAAATTATTATGTGAGTTATTTAATTAATTTACTTTGTACCATAAGGCTTCCCTAGGAATTGGAATACAAACATATTAGGTTAGGTTTAAGATCAAAATTCGTTTATAAAATCTTTTACTTAATGTCCTTATCAAGGAAGAGGGACAAGTCACATTAATATGATTTCACTAATAAGTGGTCTAACTTAATTATAATTTATTAATTTAATATATCATGAAGACATTTAAAAATAAACCTTGATTTAACACACCAAAGGAAAACCAAGAAACTATGCCACAAATTACTTTATAAGTGTTTAACACCTTAAAGTTCAACAAGGGAGAGTTCATACTAAGAACTTCACAAACACTACTCTTAAGACACACAAGATAATAAGGGGTTACAATGATATACTTATCTCAATGTAGCTAACACTGAATCAAAATAAGACTAATTTATAGGGATTATACATGATCTAATATGGGTTAATCTCTCAAATTTTTTTTAATTAATATTATATATCAATTTAATCCAAATAACAATGTACAATCCCAATACAAATGATGATAACAAGTCACTGCTAACATAGCCTATAACCTAGATATCATTCCCTCATCATACCTAGGTAGCCCACATATCCACTCCATGAAATTATGGTCCAATTTACTTATCCTTAAAATTATGTGGCCTCCTCTACAATATGTCATGACTGAAATATGATTGGCATCCTAAGTTAATAAGGAATCTATTACATTAGTCAAGCAATCTTATAAATCTCTAGTCATTTTTTCAAGATGAAACAACACATTCAAACTTCACTTATAATAAAATACCTTAATATGCCAAGGTGCATGTGTTTACCCAAAAGACTCTCACATGATAGCATAAATGAGAGTCCAACATGAGAATGAACCTATATTCCATTGGTCTAATAAGGATAAAGTCTCAATAATATTTGGCTTAAAATAGTTAGAAAAAATTTCTCTCTAAAGAAGATCTCTAATGTTGCCAATGTTAGGATGGAAGAAAATAATATTAATTATAAAATAATCAAAGAGTGTCACTACCTAGAAATAAGCATACCACACAAC
>JARHVA010002018.1:332500-347500 GCA_037957365.1 Torreya grandis
ACTCTTACTCTATTACTCATTACCAACATTTCCAATCCCATAACCTAATCAATGGATTCTACCACCTCCACCATCAGAATCCAAAATACATTAAATAGTCTTGTTCAAGATACCAGTCCTAAAAACCCCATTTACCTAATCTTAACTTTGCTAAGAACAAATGGCCACCCTATTGATTCCACCTATAATTTCTCCATCTCCTAAACTAAATGTAATAATGGCTACCCACCAATAACCTATCCTAAAAAAAGAGCCACTTTATGGTCATTATTATTGCCAATCCAACCCAAATCATCAATGTGCATGTGGAAGATCTTACATAGCCTTGATTTCCAATAATGGCAAGTCTTTTCACTCAAAAATCAAAAAATTATGCCGTCAAATCCCAATGAAACTCAAGCATGTGGAAACATCATAAAATGACATGGAAATTATCTTTCTCAAAATTAAAGGAGGAAATTATTTTTTAATAAAAATTAAAAGTAAAGACTTCTTTAAACTCCTATTATACATAAAAGTTATATTTGATCAAAATATCTACAATCTTCCTACCTAGCCTTGACATTGTCCATTCTAACTTTCATGGATTGGTCAATAGAAACATTAGCCAAAAAATCTACCATATTATTCTTTTCCCTAAAGTAATGAGAATGGGACCAAGCATCAAAATTTTCCATCTTGGGCTAGATGATATCTAGGATTTTTCTCTCTATTTAATCAATGCTTAAATCAAAACCTAAGAGTCACCTTCAATCTCTAAAGTGTTAATGCCATAATCTATAGCCATCTAAATTCTAGTAGTCAAATCCTAAGCATATGCTTTACTATTAGTCCCATATGGAACCTTCAAAGATAAATCTTTGATTAAAGATCCACTGTAATCCTTTATCACACACCCTACAATAGATGCCCCTAGATTACCTCTATAAGCCCCATAAAAAT
The DNA here is from genome assembly GCA_037957365.1 of Torreya grandis. Taxonomy (NCBI): domain Eukaryota; kingdom Viridiplantae; phylum Streptophyta; class Pinopsida; order Cupressales; family Taxaceae; genus Torreya; species Torreya grandis. Next base: position 333,443 of record JARHVA010002018.1, read on the forward strand.
TTAATTTAAACCAACCAAGTTTAGGTGGTTTATAGATTGCCTCTTTTCTACTTTTATTTATTTGATTATTTACTATTGACCCTTGAATGGGAGGCTATTTAATATATTTCCAGTTTACACACATTTGCATGTCTCATTGAGTTAGTATGCCTTTTATCCCTTAAAAGTGTGAAGAAACCACTTCCAAAATGGAGAGTTATATTTATTTCAAAACCACATATAAGGGGCCTAATTTATTGGCAAAAATCCAAGAATTTATTTCCTTCCAAATTATCCAAATAATAGTGGTTGGGTTGTATCTCCATAAGGTAAATAAATATTTTTTTACATTTCCCACCGGCCATGAAGCAAAATCTTGATGAAGTATCTGCCGTCAAGCCCAAGACCAAATAAATTTATTACATAGCTAAACCTAACACCAAAAAGTAAATGGACACTTATACAATATATGATCCATAGATTCTTCATATTGTTCACATAAACAACATATGGAAGGGACCACAAACTCGATTTTATTCAGACAGTCTTGAGTCAAAATGTGGCCCTAAACTGCCAACTAGGTAAAATATCCTACTTTCTATAACCATATTTATTCCAACACAAAAAACCTACCCATATTAAACATTCATCCTCTACTTCCACCATTTAATATCTTAGATGAACCAAATAAATACCTATTTTATCCCCAATCCAATGTAGCTAATCATCCCTATTTTTCAAAAACAAATCTTGTTCTTGAGACAAGCTTCCAACAATCAATCCTCTTTTACTAAAATAGGTAGATCCTAAAAATTTATCCATCCTTAATCCACTCTTCTTTAATGACTATCTAAAATCACATAATCACAAACTTTCACCCCCTATAATTTTTTTAGAAGTGATTTGATCTAACTATCTACAAACTCCACTAATGGGCAGTGACCATTCCAAGAATTATTCCAAAAATATACCTTTCTACCATTATTAACCATCTAAGAAACATAATGAGAAATAAATGATGTAAAATTCAACATAAAATTCCACACATGAGATCCTTGAGGTGAATTCTTGATAGAAACCATTCTGTCTGAAGAGTTTGAATCCAAATACTTGTCTCTAAGAAGTCTATACCATAATCTATCTATCTCAATAACCATTTCTAGACCAATATGGCTCCCAACATACTACTATAAAGATTAATATATTTAATACCTATTCCTCTTTTCTATTTCCTTTTGCACACATCCTCCCATTTCATTAATAGAATTTTCCTTTCTTAAACACAACCTTGCCAGAGAAAATCTTTAAAAATTTTATTCATGGAGTTGATTACCCTTGCTAGAGGGCTGATAATCAAGAAATAATATGTTAGATGAACACTACGAAATATTTTGATCAAAGTAATCCTATCAACCAAGGAAATCCATCTTCCTTTCTAGGAATTCAAATGGGCCTTAAATCTTTCCAAGAAATTTTTCCAAATTCTTGAGGAACCAGTCCCTCTGAAAAACTCACCCCCAAATATTTGCTTGGAAGTTTTCCAATATTAAAGCCAAGAAGGTTTATTATATTCATTTTAATCCTATGAAAACAACTCATAAAATAAATTTTAGACTTACCTTCATTAACTCTTTGTCCAGAGGATTCTTCATAGCTTCTCAATAAAAAATTAAACTCTAGAGCTTCTACTATCACTGCTTTTCTAAAAATAAAAGTGTCATCTACAAATTGATGATGCATTTGAGAATCAAAATTATGATCAATTTGTAATCCTCAAATCCTATCTCAATCTTGTGCATCATGAACCGATCTACCCAATGCTTCAGCTATGAGAATGAAAAGAAAAGGAGGCAAAGTATCCCCTTGCCTCAAACTTCTAGTAATAGAGAAAAAACCAGAGAGACTACAAATTTTGGGTTAAAAACATAGTTAAAGACCCATTCACACAAATCTTTTCTAAAACTAAACTTCAGAAAAATTTTAAACAAAAATTTCCAATTAACTTTGTCATATGCTTTGATTATATCCAGTTTTATCATCATACCTTTTTTATGATTATGGGACAAAGAGTGCATAATTTCATGTGCCACTATTATACATTATTGAATGCTTCTACCTAGAAAAAAACCAACTTGTTCTCTAAAAATTATTTTATTCATACAAGGTTTCATTCTCTCATCAATTTATTTTGAAATGATATTATAGACTATATTACACAATACAACTAGTTTGCAGTCTAGGAAAGAAGATTTCACTTCCCCTTTCAAAAATAAAGAAATAAAAACCATATTCAGCACTAGTTTCACTTTTTTATTCTTTTTATATTCTTCTACCATCTCCCAGACCTCTATTCCCACCACCTCCTATAAATGTTGAAATAATACTATAGGAAAACCATCTAGACTATGAGCTTTATCATGGGCCATAAAAAAGACCACCCTTTTGATTTCTTCTAAATAAAATGGATCCATCAATTTATCATTCATGTCTTAGGAAATTATTTCAAGGATGACTTGAAGAAATTCATTTTGAGCTCTCAAGTTAGATAAAAACTCATAATTTAACAAATTTTGGAATAATTAAATTGCTTTCACTCTATTATCTTTAGGGGTTTCTAAAGCCACCCCTTGACTAGAATAGATATGTGATTTTGTATTCACCTTCCTTTTAGCCTTAACCAATTGATGAAAAAATTGAATTTTTGTCCCCTTTTTTAAGTCAAATTTCTCTTGATTTATGTTTCCAATAAATCTCTTCCCTATAAATAATTTCCTCATGTTCCCTAGTCACATATTTCTCCTAATGATAAACTATTTCATCCATCCCTTTCTCAAAAATTACATCATTCAACTTCTTCAATTCTTATTTTTTATTAAAAAATATTTTTGAAGTTTTCTCAATTCCAAACTTTATCTTTCATAAAAATTAATCTCTTAAACATCTGAACCATCTTAGAGCCTTGAACTATCAGATATTGAATCCACCAATTTTTTACAAGGTTAAAAAGAGAGGGATCTTATAGCCACATTAGTTCAAATTTGAATATACATCTTTTTTGAGGGGAGTCAAAATCAATTTTAAAAACAATCAGTTGATGATATAAACCTACAAATTGAGAGACCCAATAATCCAATTTTCTATTACTTTCATGCCAAATTGGAGTAGTAAAAAACCTATCTTGGTGCTCTAAAATATTATCCTTTCCCAAATGCCTATTGTTATAATTAAACCAACCTAAATTGGGAGAAACATCTTATAAAGCATTCTGCTTAATGAACTTACCAAATCTTAAATCACTTATGAGTCAAAAAATGCACCACCTTTCTTATCCTTGAAACTCAAGATGGCCTTAAAGTCCCCTCCTAAAAAAATTAATCTATAAGTCATTTAGAAAAGATTAAATGTCATCCCATAAGGTAGATTTGAGATGAACACCTTGGGTACCATAGATATTAACCAGTAGAAACTACAAATCTAAATTATAATTAAGAATTTTTCCCACTTGCCAATTCTACCCTAAAGCAACCACTTCAACTTTGGATGAAAATGATGATTAGAGAATAGATAGTCCCCCTGAAGCTCTAACTACCTCCATAAATTTTCCATGACAACATCTCCCAAATGAACTCAAAAAATTTCTCCTTCCTCCTTATCAAGTTTGGTTTCTTGAAGCAATAAAATATATGTTTTGTTAACCTTAATTAGATGATTTACCAAGCATGTTTTGTTAGGGGAATTAAGACACCTAATATTATATTATATTAGTTTCATGATTATTGAGGAAGTATTTCTACCCCCCACTTTACAACATCCATAAATTTCTCTAGGGTACCCTACCTTCCTATTAAAATTTCTCCTTCAGTTTAATCTTTTTTTCTTTTTTCTAACCCAAACTTGCTTTGATCCCGAATCCAAATTCATCTTATTGACATAGGAATGTGAGATGGATAGAATCTCTTTTTACTTCAAATCCACTTTTGAGTCTTCATCTAATTCTAATTCCTCATCCAAGTCTTCCTTATCCAAACAAATGATATCTTGGGCTTCAACCTTTGAACTACTCAACACCTTAAAGTTTATAGAATTCATATCATTTTTAGGACTAATTTTTTAATGTAAAGGGATTATTTATCAATAAAATCATAACTTTTTAACATCAAAGTCGGGGAAAGAAGTTCATATTTTCCTATCTTAAACAACAGATCCTTAGTAGCCTCAATTTTTTGATCTTGTAAAAGCCAAAAATCCTTATCATTAGTTACATGACCATCCATGCTTACCCAATCCTTTTGAAGAGGTGTTTTCCCTTGCGTAGCCTTCTTTAATCTCCATTGAGGCCTCAAATTTATAGATTTGGTTTGAAGTGAGTTCCTCTTATTTTTATTAAACTTCTAAATATGTCCTAGTTGATGACAAATATAACATCTAAAAGGAATATTTTCCACATCTATCCTCTGATGCCAACCCCTATTTTATTATTTTGATGATCACAAACTTTTTAATCTCTTGATCCAAATCCATTTCCACCCTGACTCTCACATAGTTGGCTCTTTCACCTAAGAGTGAAGATGCATCAATTTTAACTACCATGCCCACCATCCCTCCCAAGGCTGTTAAGCTATCTTCACTCCAATATTCTAGGGGTAGCCTATAAAATATAACCTAAACCATAAAACTACCCCTTTTTCTTTTATTGGGTCAAAATTAGGACTCTAATTTTGTAACCAAAGACACAAACCACTTATCAACCAGGTTTTAACATCAAAAACCTTTACTTTTGCTTTAAGTGAAATAAATATTGATACAAAAAATCCTTTAGGTAAAAAAATTACCTTCACCTCTACACCCTAACTCTCTTAAATCTAAAGTTTAACTACTCTGATCACTAGCCATTTCTTGGCACATTTTTAGATTAGGGCACACCTAGATAATTATTGAATCTTTGTTGTAAATGGCTTAGAAGGCCATTCTATGTTTTTGGCTTCTCTTATTTTTACTCCATATCCTAAGAGAACCCATTTATGAATCTTCTTACTCACCTAAAAATGTTCACCAGTCATCCCCTATTGAGACCCTTCCAACAAACCCAAGGTAGCCTCCTTTTTCACTTCAATCAGATTTAAATTTTAATTGATCCCTTCATCCTTCTTAAGAGGATGTTGGTTCCCCCTATCAGCTTGCCTTTCTAACTGGACCCTATCCTTCTTACATTCACTTCTTCATCCCACCACTCTCTTTCTTCCTCTATCATAGCTTTAAAAACCTTCTTTTAATCTTTTTTCCCATGATTACCTCTAGATTTTCATTTTATGCTAGAAAAATTTAAATTTCACACTTGATCCTCCCTTCACTCAGAGCCTATTTCCCTAGATTTCACCTACAAACTCCTTTGTTTTATTCTTTTACCTTCACTCCTTCTTGCTTCTCCTTCACTCTAGTCTACACCTTCTCCTTTACTATTTCCTTTACGCTCACTATGGTTATAATCTTTCTTAGTCATTTTTTGACTTTCATATTCTCAATATCAATCATTATTATTATATATACATATGTTTTTTTTTCAAATATAATATATGGAATTCAAAAAAATAATTTTCATTAATTTTCCCTTAAAATAAATATGTTCAAATGAAAAAATCTTCATTTTATTTTACAATGTACCAATTTAAAAACAATTTATTTTCTCTTATAAATTAGTTTTCAAAACCAAGGAAGACATGCATATATATCTTTGTTATAGATCAAATTTAAAATAATAATGTCTTTTTAATACTTAAGTATGAGGGGGAGAGGATAATGATTTAGCAAAATAATCCATTTATCAGCATTTCAAGGTAAGAGGATAAACATTTATTTTTATGGAACCAATCATTCTTCAACAAAACTTAAGGGGAGAAGAGGAAATAATAAATTTTTATACTCATAATTCAATTACTATAAAGGTGTAACAATATGAAATTTACAATCTTGATGACCTTCCATTATTTCATTCCAATGAAAATTAGCATAAGAAGATAGGGTATTCTACTAATAACATAATTTTGTTTAACTAAAACAACATCTTATAACAGAATGATTGAGGAGGTATGGGCATTTCTTCAATCAATAGACTTTAAACAATGGAGACCAAGTATTAATTATTTAACTATGTTACAATAATAATATTATTTTTATTTCATATTTATAACCATATATTTTATCATGCATAAGGAAATGTTTAGACACATAATTACATCATTAAGCTTACCTCTCATTTTCATTATTTTATTAAAAAAATAACTCTTTATTCATACACAAGATGTGATAAAATTATACTTACCTTATCTCCTCCATTTTCCATGCATGAAACAAGCTATCAAGATCCATGAATATCTCCTCCTTAGTCCAACAAGCTCTTCCAAATCACCTCTACTCCATGCTCTTCCTCTCACCCAAAAAGAATGATCTCAAAATGAACCACCCAACAAAGAATAAGAATTTTAAATAAAAAGAGATTTAAATTAATCTTCCCCATACTAATTTAATTAAGGTAATACCATCCCTTACATATTTCCTTTCATATCATAAAAGTACCCATAATTTTATCACACACTTTAGACATTCTTGGAAGTAATATGTCTTACACAACAATCAATCAACATACATACCCACATTGGATTTTTACACATAATTCAATCTTCTTACACAAATTCCAAAACATTCTATCAAGTGGATCAAGCCTACCAACTAGGCTAGGACCCTAAGGGTGTAGGTTTTATAGAAAGCCTATTAAATAGGGCTTAGCCTTTCTAGGAGGCCTATGACCCTTTTAATAGAATATTGACCATTTTTTATAAAGTAAAATTCATATGATAAATTAATTCAAGTTCAAATTTAATTAGTCTTTCTTAAACTATTAATAATCATTAATCTATAAACAAGGAGGGAAATCACAAATTTAAATTTATTTATCACTATGGTTGTCTTACTTGGAGAAAGCCTCAAATTGGAATGGGAAAGGTGAGTTATTAAATAAAGGTATGACATACCCCCTCCCCTCTCCCTATCCCACCTTGACCCACATAAAACCATCATCATTGATGTGAAAAACCAACATAAAGGGTCAAAAAACCACACACTTCCAAAGGGCAAACTAGGTTACCAATAATGTAGGTCAAGCCAACATAAATACAATAATAATTATCAATTATGTTTTTAAACTGCATAGTTTGATTATATATTTTTAATTCCATTTTTGAAATTTATTATAATTTTTTTATCTTATTCAATTTTTATAATTCTCAAATGTCAACATCTTTTATTATTGTGTAATTGGATTTTTTATAAATAAGAGGTTTTCAAGTCAATAGTTGGTATTAATTTTACTTAGATATATCACATATTATCATATTGTCATCCAAATCTATCACAAACCAATTTAACCTCTAATAACTAATGTATTCATATAATTATGATAATTAGCATGTGAAACAATAGTATTGTTTTGTTGTGATAACATATTGAATAAGTTGAGCACCATCCCATGGCAAGAGTGTAATGTGTAAAATATAGTTCCATATGAATATAGTAATATCAATTTTAAAATAAAAGTGAAATCATTATAATTGATAAATAACCTCCTTATATCTCCCAATAAAATACTCCTTAGACCTCCAAATAATTTCCATGTATGAAATCATCACATCTAGTAGTGGGAAAGATGGTGTCTTGAACTCGCCCATATAGGTACCCATCTTGACCTAATAGAAATATTCCAAGTTGATAATTTTCCCCCATTACCATACAAGTCATGAATTATTCACATACTAACATATATGAAACTATCATTACAATCAACAAAATAAAAACTCAAAATCAACCAATGGAATATTTTAAAAAAATAAGACCAAGTAGTCTCAAAATAAAAATTAAAAAATAAAACCAAAATTTGAAACATTAAATTTAAAAAAAATAATTTAATGATTAGTTGATTAATTTATCCATGTTTAAAAAAAATAAATTTATGTTGGTTTAAAAAAAAATAAGTTTTAAATCAAATAAAAATATTTTTTAGTAAAATATTGTCAAAAATAGATCATATCACAATCACTATGTGGCTTAGTAAGCCACCCAAGTGGAAAAGGTAATAAGTATTGATTACCTATCAAAGGTAAGAGAAAAATAGATCAATTACCTCCCAAAATTAAGATAAAACAACTTGGTAACCTCCTAGAGGTAAGATAAATAATAACTTAATTACCTTTTAGAGGTAAGATAAAACAACACTAGTAGATACTATTAGCTCCTACATGTAAGAGTAATAATCACTCAATTACTCCCAAAGGTAAGAAAAAACAACTATAATTTTATCTTTAATAATATTTTTACCACAAAATATATCACTAATGTAGTAAAAATAATAATATCAAATGATAACCCTTATACATGGAATCTTAATTTTTCTCATGTCTGACTAATCATAATCTCAAATTTTACCAAGCTAACATGCTTCATTGAGAATATCCCTATCTAAACACTAGTCTCTAAATATTTATATTGTCAATAGGTAGTCTATTGTGACATTTATTTGTGTGTGACGATGAATCATAGGGTAAATCATAAGGGTTTTTCTTTTAATAACCACCAAAAGTGTAGGTGGAGGAACACATCACTATATAACAATAGTTTCACTTAGACATTAAATATTTTCATGAATTAATGTTACTTCATGCCATATTTACACACATCATATTTACACATAAGGTACATCACAAACACATTTACATCCATAACATTATAATTCAGTTATACAATACCATTGTCACACTTACACCCCAACATACACACTAGATCATATAGTAATATTGTATATTTAGGACATATGAAATGTTTAGGAGATTTAACACATATAAAAATTGATACAATAGATTAAACCATATGTTATAATTACATGCATACATTGATATCTATCAAGGTTAATGATACAATTATTTAGCTCAAAATACATTGTTTACATTAGTTCAAGACAATTGGTAAACACACATCACAAATAACATAATGTCACTAGTAATACATGGGTCAAATTGGTCCCATTGGTCCAACTAACATACATATGTCATCCTTGATGACATCACTGACAACCATATACCACCATTTTCTCCATGTAGTGTAATAATTGGTCCTTACACACATATCACCATGTTCCATAAGAGTGTCTCATGGAATTACACATGATTTGTATGTCTAACCACTTATGAATATTAGATAATATAGTAAATTTATATACAAAATCTTCATGAATCATACTAACCAAACTAAAAATACACATTTTATTTTTTTATTTATTATATAAGATAACTAAACCAACCATATTGATCTTCCTAGAGTTCCCAATGATGAAACCATGCTCTGATACCAAAACGTCATGTCAAAAAACCCATGAATTTTTTTTTGTTAGATTAAATAAATGATTCTTAATTATTAACTATAATTTCGTAGTGGTTAAATTATTATGTAATTTTCCCAACATTACAAAGGAGTGTGACACACACCGTTATTATGTGAGTAATTTAATTCATTTACTTTACACCATAAGGCTTCCCTAGGAAGCTAAATATAAACATATTAGGGAGGGGTTAAGATAAAAAGTGGTTTCTAAAATAATTTCCTTATCAATAAAGATTTAAAATCATAGTTAATTATATATTTTTTATTTTATAAATCATGAAGACATTCAAACATAAACCTCAATTCAACACACAAATGAAAACTAAGAAACTAAGGCACCAATTAATTTATAAATGTTTACCACCTTAAGGTGGATATTCCATACTAAGAACTTCATAAACACTAATCTCAAGACACATAAGAAAATAAGGGGTTATAAATATATACTTATCTCAAGGTAGCTAAAACCAAAGCAAAATAAGGTTAATATATTTAATGATTAGACATGATCTAATATAGGTTAATATTAAATTTATTTAATTAATATTATATATAAGGTTAATCTAAACAACAATATATAATTTCAATAGGAATGTTGACAATAAAGCACCCCTAACATAACCTTTGACGTAAACCCGATGCCCCCACTATACTTGTGTAGCCTACATATCCACTCCTTGGAATCAGGGTTTGATATAGTTTTCCTTAATATTTTGGTGGCCTTATTCATGATATGTCATCACATAAAGAGGTTTGGATTATAATCCAACAATGAATCTATTATGTCACTCAAGTGAGCTTCTAAGCCTCTAGTCATATATTCAAGATGAAATAACACATCCAAAGGTCACTTACCATAAGAAATCTTAATATCCTAAGGTATGTGTGCTTAACCAAAGCACTCTCACGTGATAATATAAATGAGAGTCCAACATGACAAGGAACCTATGTTCTATTGGGCTAAGGAGTCCAAAGTCTCAAAAAACTTTGGATTATGATATGCGATGAGACTTTGTTTCTTGATATCTCTCTAATGGTGACCAAGGTTATGATAGAATAAAAAAAGCTTACTTACAAAATAATTAAAGAGGTTCATTATCCAACAACAACTATACATCTGAGCATGACACACATATAGAACTAGAAATATACACATACACAAATAATAATTCTATATAGTTTACGCTAATGCAAGTTATATGAGGGTTAATTGATTTGGTATATGTTCTAATAACACCCAAAATTATGTATTAATTAATGTCATATAAAAGATATTTCTTAGGGTTTAGTACTTTATGCCCACTTCTAGTCCTCAAACTAACTACATATATATGGTGATCCCTTCACACATAGAATCAGGGTTATTTGTAGTTCACCCATTCTTAAACGGGTGTTAGATCAATTGCAAAGATGTCCAGCCTTTGTAAACTATTCACATGACTAAGCTATCATAATTACCCTTTATAAGTAGTACCATGGTCACTAGATGGCCCAACCACATCTAGGCATTACCAAGAGTTACAAGGGAATCAAACATATTGTAAATTTACATTTTAACACCCCTTCAATCCAATCACAAAAAATTATCCTTACTCAAAAATTATTCTCTTATTCAATTACTAAAAGGACCCTTCTTTGACCTAATAAGGTGTGACTAGGGCCTCGATAGGTAAAAGAGTTTACAACTCATAACTTGACCTAAATATATAACAACTATATAAGGATAATATCATGTATTAATTCCATAATTTAATTTAAAAATAGAGTAAATATTATTAAATAAGGTTTTCAAAAATAATGATTTCTTCAAAGTGCTATGGGACACACCAACTTAGAATTGGATAAACTAGGAATAAAATCACTCTTATTTTAATTTATAACTAGACATAAATTTTTATAGCTAAAATAACCTATTCTATAAGATTAAATTAATTCATTTAAGGCTTTAAAATATTTTTATTATGAATATAACTATAAAAATTTATAATTCCAAAATGAATTTATCTACTTAAAATTGTCTTAAAAAATTTCTATGTAAATCGGCTTCAGAAAAACATACTAAAAATAGAAAATCTTTCAATAAATTTTGTTTTATTATTATATTGATAATTTTAAACTATCATAAATTTATTGCAACTTTTAGTTTTGAGAAATTTCATTTCTTGGTATTTTATTTACATTGATTCCAAATTGACTTTGAGAACTAATAACAAATAAATATATTTCACCCCTAAAATTGTCTCCAAGAATCAGTCAAAAATGATGATTCTTGAAGGGAGTAATAATTATCTAATTACAAATTCCATATTTCATATCCAAAAATAATTATTTCCAATTCTCAAATTTGGAAAAAAATTAAATTTAAGTAGTTATTTTAAACTAGATCTGGAATGACTTTGGAGGCGAGAAAAGTAATTACAAATTTAGTTTTGCAAACACTTTATATAATTTCTTAAAAATTATAGTTTACGATAGGCTAATAAATTGTCTAAAAACTATTTGTATATTCTAAAAACTATTAAAATTAGTTTCAAGTTTTAGTTTCAACAAATTCCCAATTTGGGTATTTATTTCACCCTGATCCAAATGGTCTTTAAACAAGATGGAGAAGTGATGATGGGTCTCTATAAACTTATTTGTTTAATTCAAAAAAAAATTAATAGTTTAAATATGAAATCAACTTGTAGATATAGGGCTTATAATAACATGGTTAAAAAATTTATAACTTAGCCTTGGTGAAATTTTACTATCTTGTTTTAATAAATCAAAAGTAATTAAATTTAAGACATAAGATTATCTTACTTGCCTAATTGGTGGTGGGTCCAATCCCTACCCTTGGATTAGGGGGATCTCCACCTTTAGATTTAGGGTTCCAAAAAAATCCCTAAACTTCCTTATGGGAAAGATAAAAATTCAATTCTCAAATTTTTACTTTCATTTGCATGTTTAGCCATGGAGATCAGTAGGAAGGCCAAGTAGTTTCATGATCCTTTATAGGAGAGTATATACATATTTTATATACCTTTGTTTATAATAAGTGTTATATAGACACTTATTATAAACAAAGGTATATAAAATATGTATATACTCTCCTATAAAGGATGTATGTATGTATTATGTATGTATGTATACATGCATCTATGTATGTATGTTGTTGTTTGTGCGTGTGTGTGTGTGTGTGTGTGTGTGTGTGTGTGTGTGTGTGTGTGTGTGTGTGTGTGTGTGTGTGTGTGTGTGTGTGTGTGTGTGTGTGTGTGTGTGTGTGTGTGTGTGTGTGTGTGTGTGTGTGTGTTTATGTGTGTGTGATTGATGAATATGGAAGGAAAGAGGAAAAATAATGATTAAAACCCTATTGAAATAGGTAGTAATCTAGTGAATCCACTCATGTGGGATAGATCAAGGGAGAGATTTAGAAGGTGGCTAAGGTTTTTGATGGGTTGTATGACATATGGAGATGAAAAATTGATTGGATACCCTACTTTTTTAGTCATGACTATGAATCAGTGACATTAGATCAAGGGAGATTTACATGTGTCCCAATGGTCCTTATGCTCAAGGAGAATCTAAAATGGCTTAGACATGGATCCATATTTAAAAGGTGTTACAACATAAAGCCTCTTACCCATGAAAAGATGAAATGTCAAGGATGCAGATAATATGTTTGAAAATATGTTAGTGAGGGAAATCCTAAAAGAGAATAAAGAAACATATCATATTTTTCTCTAATCCATCCAAGTTAAAACACTTTATTTTTGGGTAGGTCTAATAGACCAAGAGTTGGATATAAAACTCTAGATTGAATAGGTCATAGGGACCCCAACTCCTCTCACATGTCTCATTTATAATGGTAAAAATCTAATGAATACATCCCTAATGACTAGATATTTCTAAAGGTTTTATTTTATCTTTAGTATTGTGGTTATGTGGAGGAGTGGCTAGATTTGGGAATCTTATAGTGTATCCCAATAAGGATGCTGATAAACCTACCAATCATTTTATATATTTCAAGGATGCAATCAATGAATACGCTACCAAATTCCAAAAACTTTTGTCACTATCCAATGCCTATATAGTGGAAAAGGTAGAGGTGGTACCAATGGTGGTTATACTATAGGAAGATGTGATAAATTATAGATATAATCTAAAGTATGAGGATGACATATGTAGATTCAATGGATCCTGACAAACTACAAAATCTTTGTTTTAATGGGTACATACAACCTAGTCCAAATAATGTGAAATCTCCCTTTGCTCTAAAGTATTTTTTAGTGTCCATTTATATGCTAAGGATGATTATAGATATTTTTTCTATGTGGCCCATGTTTTTGTGTTATGGTGGGTCTTTACCTCACTCCATGGTTTCCAAACTTTGATCTGAATTCCCACTCAGTCACAAAACATAAACATTTGAATTAAAGGAATATAAATATGGGGATATATATTAAAATGTTTATTGTTTTGAAAAAGAAAATAAAATAAAATAATAATTTTGAATTTTATATATACATACATATATATATATATATAATTATTATTATTATATTATATATATATAATGATTGATATTTTTGGATCCAATAGAAAATGCTTAGGAATGTGTATACAAATAGGTATACAAATGGGTGTGCATATATGCACACCCATTTATATACA